>JAJJMB010004025.1:232168-261368 GCA_023531105.1 Papaver atlanticum
TGTGCTGAAAAGGCCTCGGTGTTAGGAAAGGACAAATCATTACTTATATTCTATTCGTCCAACCACTGCCGAATATCCGGGCATTACAAAATCAAACGAACAATATGTATGGTGAAATCGTAGAATGCCAAACTAAGACAAGAAAAGACATTAAGGGTAAAATATGACTAAGAAAATACCGTCCGTGTCCCTGAAATGATGACGTATATAACTGCATGACCAATGCAGAAGGAACCATTTTTTTAGTGCACAAATTGACTAAGTCAACAGTACTATATTTGGGTCTGCAGTATGAGTCCAGTAGGAGTCCACTCCGGTCCTTGATTGGTCAATTGGACTCATTTGGCTGCTCAATGACGATTTTCTTCTCATCCTTGATTAGTCAACTGGACTTTAAGAGGACTCGTTTTTAATAAAGGTTATGAAAAGCCTACTGCTGGGGAAAAAATATATAAAACCGTGCATAATGTCTAAAATGTTGCTTCTAGAATTTCTTTATAAGATATAGTGAATGTCCGTTTTTCATTTATTTTTTTTATTGATAAAGGCCTTCAACAAGGCTAATGATCCCCTCAACTGTTGGCAAGAGCCAAATAGGAGGCACATACCAGTACATAGAAGTTGAAAACTAAGAATACAAGCTACTAATTTGGAAGAGAAAAACTGAATGTCTTTGAAAATAGCATCCGTACGCGAGTCTCCATCGAACTGGCCAGCTGAAAATTGGTCGATAAGAGTCTTAGCATCACTTTCAACAATGACATGAGTTAACTGTTGCTCCAAGGCTTTCTTCATGACTGCCCAAATAACTCTGGCTTCAGCTTCTTCGGCAGACTTTACTTCAAACACCAGGGAAGCACAAAAGGAAGCTTTCTTTGAGAAATCTCTCATCACAAATCCTGCACCATTAGCTCCAGTAATGTCATCATAGGCACCATCAGTGTTACATTTTATCCATCCAACAGAGGGGGGCATCCATTTGTCACATAGGTTTACAGGGGTAGTAGGAGAGACAGTGAGACAAATTTTTATAGTTAAAAGCATGGTTCTAGCTCTAACATGGACAGTAGTATGGTTTTCCTGAATGTTTTGGAATATAATATTATTCCTACTAGTCCACAGAGACCACAGAATGCAACAAAAAGACTCTGAGCTTCATCAGGTAGTCTAGCCAAAGGATCAATTAACCAAAACAATAACCAATCAGTGAAGGATTTATTTTGAAAAAACTGAGAGTTAATGCAGAAGTCATAAAGAAACCAAACACGACTAGCAAAGGGGAAGAGGACCAGGGCATGCAATATGGACTCTTGTGGATCATTACATCTAGCACACTCAACATTATGCATAGGCATTCTGGTATGCAAGATGATTCTGGCAGGGAGAGCATTTCTAGCAGCTTTCCATATGAACACTTGGATTCTGTAAGGAACCCTGATTTTCCAAATGTGCATCAAAAGGTTTTTACATGGGGAGGGTCTAAGACCTCTAAGCCCCATATAAGCAGATTTTGAAAAAAACTTGCCATTCTTTGAAATATCCCAAGCCCTCCTATCAGGAGTGCGAAGCTTGCTTAAGGGAATAGTGACAATCTTCATAACAGAAGCATTATCAAAGTGGGTGTTAAGACTAGACATATTCCAGGTTCTGGTATGAGGATCAATGAAATAAGAAACTTTAATACTAGGATCAGGAGGGACTAGAGGGTTGGGTGTGGCAAATCCCAAGGAAGGGATCCATTTATCACACCATGGGTCAATAAATTGACCATCCCCTACAATCCAAGAAATAAAAGGCTTGATAAGTTCTTTTATGGCATGCAAACACTTCCAAGTCCAAGAACACTTACCAGTACACTTGGCATTCAAGAAATCAGTTTTAGGAAAATATTTAGCTTTGAGAACAGTAGCTAGCATACAAGTAGGATTTTCTAGAATTCTCCAGGCATTCCTAGCTAGCATAGCTAGGTTGTTTAGCTCATACTTTCTAAAGCCTAGGCCACCTTCAGCCTTAGGGGAACAAAGAATGTCCCATCCTAGAAGATGCAGTTTCCTATCTTTAGGATCTAAGGTTTCTCCCCACCAGAATTTACAAAGGTGGGAGTTCATCTGTTTACACAGATGTTTAGGAATAAGAAATGCCCCCATTTGAAAAATGGGGATAGCCTGGCCAATGTGTTTAATCAAAGTAGTTCTAGCAGCTTGAGACAGGAGCTTGTGTAGCCATATAATAATTCTGGCATCCACAGCTTGGAGAATACCCATATTGGTTTGAATTTTAGAATCTTGAAACAAAGTAGGAGTGCCAAGATATTTTTCTCCCAAGTCTCTGTTATTAATCTGTAGAATGTTAGCCAAAATAACTTTCCTATGTTCAAGAATTTCCCCACTGAATAAGATACCAGATTTATCAAAATATATTTTTTGCCCAGAAGCTAAACAGTACTTTTGGAGATAATCTTTGATAATTTGAAAGTTATGGGTAGTAGCTTTCAAAAATAAGAGGGAATAATTAGCAAACAACAGATGTGTCATTTCAGGAGCATCTTTACAAACATTGATGCCTTCTAAGATTCCTTTCTTTTTAAGGCTATCAATGTAAGAGGAAAGGGTTTCAAAGAAGATGATGTAGAGATAGGGGGAAAGAGGGCCCCCCTGTCTGAGACCTCTTTCAGGTTGAAAATAACCAGTAGGGCTACCATTGAGAAGAACAAAATAGGAAACAGTAGAAACACACTGGTTAATAAGCTTGATCCAGTGGTTTGAGAGACCCATTCTAGTCAGGACACTTTCAAGAAAAGACCATTCTAGCTTATCATAAGCTTTGGACATGTCAAGTTTAATGGCAGCAATGCCTTCAATTTTGTCACAGTGATTGACAACAAATATAACCTCATTAGCCAGCAGAATATTATCAGAAATACTCCTCTTAGGAATAAAGGCACTTTGGTTTTGAGAAATAATGTTATTCATAAAAGGTTTAAGTCTATTAGGCAGAGTTTTGGAAATAATTTTATAGATGAAATTACAAAGCCCTATTGGCCTATACTGGAAACAAGTTCAGCAAGAGGGACTTTAGGGATGAGAGCTATATTAGTATGATTAAAAACTTTAGCAATGTGACCTTTCCTAAAGAAAGTTTGAGTCATGTCAATAACAGCCTCACCAACAATATCCCAATTTTTTTGGTAAAACAAACCAGTAAAGCCATCAGGACCTGGAGCCCCCCCCCCCCCCCCCCCCCAATTTGGAAAACAACATTATTTATTTCCTCTGCAGTTAGAGGTAAGTTCAGGAGGGAGTTGTCTTCAGAAGAAAATTTAATGGGGAGATCAACAAGGATTTCATCTTTGAACTGATGAGAGTGAGAAGAATACAGGTTTTTGAAATAATTTATAAAAGAAGTTCTAATACCATCTCTATCAGTTAGAACAGTATTAGTAGAATCTTTTATCCAGCTAATAACATTTCTTTTTCTCCTAAAGAGAGTAACTCTATGAAAATAGGGTGAGTTTCTGTCACCTTCCATGAGCCAAACCTCCCTGGACTTATCCATCAAATATAGTTCCTCCAGGTTGTAGAGGTATTCCAATCTATCTTTGAGTCTAGAGGTAGTACTAGTATCAGTAGGATTAAAAACCTGAACCTCAACCAATTCCTTTATAATGGCAGATATATTGTTTTGAATATTACTAAAGGAAGATTTATTCCAGTCCCTAAGACCTCTTTTAGTATTTAAAAGATTAGCTTTTAATTTATAGGCAGAAGAGCCTACAACATTCACAGACCAAGAGTTAGCAATGATATCTCTGCAAGTAGGATCTTCAATCCACATAGCCATAAAGTGAAAAGGTCTAGGAATGCAAACTTCCTCATAATTGAAACCAATATGCATGGGGCAGTGATCAGAAGAGTCTTTAGGTAGATTATTAACACACAGTTTGGGGAAAAGGTCTTCAGCAATTTGATTTAAGAGACATATATCTAATCTTTCAAGAATTAAATCATGACCCTGTTGTATATTAGACCAAGTAAATCTAGGACCATAAAAACCAGGATCATGTAAGTTGAAAACAGAACAGAAATTTCTAAGATTTAATAATTCAGAATCATCAACCTCTAGCCCGCCATTTTTATCTTCAGTCCCTAGTAGAACATTAAAGTCACCTATAAAGAAAACTGGTTCGTCTAAAGGAGCATTAGATTGCTGGCATTGTTGTTCCCAGAAGGCTTGTCTCAAACTACTATTGGGTTCACCATACATAAAATGGATATGACAAGTTTTAAAATGAATGATGTCAGTGGATGTAACATAGATGCCCCTCATACTGGATGAAACAATATTAAGTTGAATTTCCTTTTTCCAAGCCAGAACAAGACCACCATTTCTACCAACACTAGAAACATTAAAAGTGCAAGGGAATCCCATATTTTTTAGCTTCCTAGCCGCCATATCTTTGTTCATTTCTGTCTCAGAGAGAAAGATGATGTCAGGGTTAACATTCTTACATAGTAAGCTAAGATCCTTATTAGCATATTTTTTTCCAAGACCTCTAATGTTCCAAGCAATCAGATTGATATTATTGACAGGGAATTGGTTTTCAACATTATTGGAGTTGTCAATTAAAGGGGGTGAAGGAGTTGAATTTACCTGAGTGGTAGAGTCAGATCCACCACCAAGAGAAACACTGGTAGCACCACTACTCTGAGAAGAAATTTGGGTGGAATCGAGACTAGAAGTAGCAGCATTGAGATGAGAATTATTGCGTACACCATTGTTGTTTGGAGAAGAATCAGCAGGTACATTGTAGCTCCCATAAGAATCAATCAAAGGTTGGGTTTTAAGAGAACAGTTAGAGAGGTTGATAGCAGGTAATTCCCCCAATTTTGTGATAGGAGGACAAAGTTGGGCATAATCAGGTTCAGAGTTATCACATTCTTCTGGAATAACAACTAGACTAGCTAAGCTGGAGTTTGCTCTAGTTCGTTTTCTCAAATCAGCTCTAGGATTAATTTTCCTTTTGAGGTTAGATAGAGCATCTTGCTCAGCTGAAATAAGAGTTCCTCTGGTGATAATTGGTGTTGTACTGGGGACAACAACAGTTTTGAATCTTCTTGAGGAGTTAGATGTTCGAATCATACCACTCGTAGTTGGTTCAGAGCCAGTGATAAAAGATTCAACAGTGACATTCTAGGTGGTAACCTGCTTGAAGATAATTGGTAAACCATTGTTTTGCTGAGTCAAGTTTTGTTGAATCGGTCCAACATCAAAAATATTCAACGCTGTGGATCGATTGACGAAAGGTCCCATTTGAAACATGTTTGATAAACCCATTTGGTTGATATTAGCCATCTTCTGATCACTATCTTCAGTTTTTCCTTTACTGCATATCGGAGTAGCAATAGACTCTACTTGAGTATCTGGCACAATCTCAGTTTGTTGCATAACAGTATCCAAGATTGCACTGGAGGTGGAAGCAGCTTATTTATTTTATGGTACTGGTGGCATCATGAGTCCTGAGACAGTAGGAAGAGCATATTTACTGCTAGAATACGCAGCTTCTTTAATTGTTTTCTGTTTTAATTTCCAAGATGGACAGTTTTGAACTTTATGATCAAGCACATGGCAGGAAGTACAAAAGTATCTTGGAACTTTGATGTGTCTGCATTCGATTAGGAATGGTTGAGTTCTTCCACTTGTGAAGAGGGGGATACCTACTGGTATAGCCTTCTGCACTGGAATTCTGACACACACCTTGACATTCTTCTTTAAAGGATGATTACCGTAAGGATCTAGAGCTTCAATGAGTTCTCTCATCTTGAAAGTGAGTTTCCGAAGATCTTCAAATTCGGTGCATTCTTTAGGGATATATTACATAGAATGAACCACATTAGTTCTTCAGTGAAGTGGAGCTGATGATTTGCTGGCAATCCCTTTGTTGGAACAACTTTTAACACCATTAGATATCCACAAACAAACCAAGGTCTTTGAGAGTTAATTCTATTGAAATCATCTTCATCTAAGAATCGAATAAGGACTTTGTTGCGCAATCCACTAAATGTTGTAATAGTAGGAGATTGAGCTAGAGGCCACTGATTACAGATATAGAGGCGGATGGAAGAGGTAGGAACCAAGGTTTCATAGCATAAATATCCCATCATACACCATTTCCAATTATTATCAGACTCGGATAGAACAACTCTTTTGTTAATGAACACTGGTTCAGAATGGGTGGATGGTAAAGTTAATTTCTCAGCTATTTGAGTAGTCAGGTTTTGAATATCTTGGTCTAACTTTTGATGATTTTCTGATAAATTTAGGGATTCCATTAGGTAAGAGAACTGGATATATATGAATAGAGACTGATTGAGATGAGAGTTACAAATAACCAGTATAATATGCACTTGTATAGAAAGGAATCTCTTTTTGGTACTATACTGGTATTGATCACTGACAATGTGGATGGAGAAATGGCAGAAGGGTTTTATTTTTTTTACATTTTTGAACCTTAAAAAGGGAATGAGAAGACTATTGAATAAAATTTGAAAAACTTTCAGGAGAAATTTGGTGTAAAGTAGTTGTTGTTACGCTGCTATGACCGTGTTGGGGACAGGGTTTATCATACGAGATGTCACTTTCGTTCCCATAGTTTATCAGAGTGGAGATATATGTATTCACGTGAGTTTGACGATAAGAGAACCAAGTAAAGACAAGTCCAATGATCCAATGTATGCTTTCCTGGGATATAAGAGGTTGGTACGTAAGCATGGCGAAGTTTGGGGTTGGTGGATCATTAATGAGTTTGTATTTTTTTAGATCAACATAGATTTGATGGTACAAACTGCCAAATGTAATAATGTTAATGAAATTACATAATGGGTGGTGGAGATAGAAATGAAGGGAAAGATTATGTGGTGCTTGATGGTTTTGATTGGGAAGTTGCATTTTGGTAGTAGGCATAGGTTTGATGGTTGAGCCAGTAACCCATCTGGCAGATATGCCCCAAACCTCAATGGTGCCTCTCAACTGATGCTGCATTCTTCTAATCTGCATAAAAATAATAATTAATTAGACCCCAAAAAACTACATCAAAATTTGGTGACC
Source organism: Papaver atlanticum (assembly GCA_023531105.1). Classification (NCBI taxonomy): domain Eukaryota; kingdom Viridiplantae; phylum Streptophyta; class Magnoliopsida; order Ranunculales; family Papaveraceae; genus Papaver; species Papaver atlanticum. Next base: position 239,273 of record JAJJMB010004025.1, read on the forward strand.
TACCAATACCCCCCTTAATGGTAGTTCCTAAAGGAGTAATGGTTATGGTAATTTTTAGGTGTTGAAAATAGGTATTCGTAGGGTAATTATGATGATGAGGGTGAAGAGAATACGCATGGTTTTGAATGGGCGTGGTAAACCAAGCGACATGACGCTTAACCAAGCGCCATAAATAGGATATAATGGGCACAATTGGGTCTTTAAAGGGAGGTTTAGACGAAAGATTATCATAGCCAAGGTAAATTTCTTTGGAATTTGTTCATAAAAGGAAAAGATTAAGAGAGTGAAAAGAAATTTAGGTAATGGCTGATCAAAATCCTCCAAATGCCGGTGCTGGTAGACTTCCGGTTGAACCATCATCTTCATCTGATTATGATCAAGCCAAGGCTCTTGCATTTTTATTAAGCACTGAAGAGTTACAGAGATTGAGAACTGACATCCAAGATGAACTTGATCATCGTGTGCATGAGATGATTCGTCAGAGAGAAGAGCAAGAGAGACTTCTTCAGAGAGAAGAAGAGAGGATTGGAAACTTGTATGTTGCATGGAAGCCAAAGTATCTCGCAAGAAGAGAAAGGAAAGATGAAGAATGGAATGAGAAGCATTCCAAAGCACCGAGATATGGAAGTGCAACAGAAAGTGATTCTGATGCTTCTGATGAAGGTTTTGAGTATGTTGTGGAGGAGGTTGACAGCAGTGATCTTGATTTAGATGCTGCAGAAGATAAGAGGATGATGGAGAGGTACCAAGAGAGGAAATTGAGGAGCCGCTTTGAGTATGAACTGGCCAATCCAAAGATATTCGCAAGGACCATGCAAGAGGGTGAGCCAGAGAGAAGAGATGCAAAGATACAAGATGTTGAGACTGAGGAAGAAGGGTCTGAAGAGGATACATATAGTGAAAACTATGCATCTTCAAGTGATACTTCACCGGCACCATCTGACAGTGATGACAGTGAGCGGTAAGAAGAGGAAGGATGGAGCACTGATGAAGAAGGCTTTTGGTAGTCTCTTCCCACGTGTCGGAAAAGGCTAGATTTTCAAATTTTGAGTAAATCTTGAAAACGGTCAACAAGTTTTTAACAAAACAGCTTTTTCGATACTTGATCTTGTTCATACTCTTCTTTATTTTGTTGCAGATGTTGGTAAGTACTCTGTGTTCTTTCTCTTTACTCCGGTTGGCTGCTTTTTTATTTTGGTGGTGATGATGGTGTTTATAGAAAGTGAAGTTCTGGGTGTTATTTTAGTAGGTATTACTGTTTGTTTCAGGTTTAGAATTTTGATGTAGGAAAAGGTGAAAAAGATGTTTATGGTGGTTTAGGACATGTGGAGAATGTTTTTGGTTTTTGGTCTGTGCAAAAGCTAGATTGTCCAGAAGCAGTGGTAATGTAACAGTTTGAAGGTAGAACTGTGGTGTAATGATAGATACTTGTGTTAAAACTTCTTGAATGGAATTTAATGAACTGTTTCCCTTTGATCTGGAGCTTGTTGAATGTTTCTTTATAGTTGCGATTAGTGAGCTGAAACTTGTTTGTGAAATACTTTTGATCAAAGGCAGTACTGAGAAAGTAGCAAATTGTATAAATGAAGTAACTACCAATGATGATTACAAGGAGATGAACTAATTGATGGATGCTAGTAAGATGGATTCCGAGGTTCTGAGTTTCAGATAGCATGAAGAGAATTTTAGTGCTTACGTCAAGATGACGGAGCAGAGCATATATAGGTACTATTAGGTCTTTCGTCTGGAGTCTTTTGGTTCCCATATAAACAAAACTTTTAAATCCCTATTTGGTAAACAGCTCGTATATATCCAACATATGAAGTTAGGGAGAAAAGGGAACTTGGCGATGAAAAAATTCGGGACCTAACTTCTTTTTCGTTCTTTCTGTGTTTGGGCTATCTTGGCTCTTTCTACAGTTATAGCACTCGTGTAGTACCTTTTTTTTTCTTTTCTTTTTCTGTTTTTTTTTCTCCCTTTGATTATAACCTTTATGGTAATAAAATAAAATAAAAGCCAGGAATACCGGACGTTCTAGTCTTCTAGGTGCCTCAAGTTTCTAGATGTTTGTTTCAGGCTCTTGAGTTTGTTGTGAATCACGGGAAAAAAAAATAGCTGGTGGGTTTGAACTTACGCGCTCAGACGTACAGTCTTCGATTTATTTGTAAACGTCAAGTTTGTGAATGAACTGTTAGGTATCGTTATCGTAACGAAGCTACGGTAGGGCCACTACTACTAAGAGATGAGATCAATACTCACCGGTGCGGTGGTAAGGACTAAGGTGTAGCTGAATATTAACTCAGTTGAAGCAGGCAGGACAAAATGGAGCTGGTCTCCTGGTGGAGTTAGACCTTTCCCTTGTCCATTTCTAGCTTGGGATGACCGAGCTCGAAGGGGCAAGCAACACTCAGGGGAGCATATTCACTGTAACTATATTCGACCGTAGCATATTGGGAATGGTCACGACATGTCAACAATGAAAAAGTTTTCTTCCTAAGAAAATGAAGATGGAAGAAAACATCGAAAACAATGTGGGCATGTCAACATAAAGTTTTCGGAATAGTAGTTTCTCCTTGGTTTTCCTTAGAAATTGTGGTACCTAGAGGTGTAAATTGGGCCGGGTCAGTACGTTTATGGGACAGCACAGTACGTTAAAATTCGAACACAACACGGCATAGCACGCGACCTGGCACAGCACGGGCACAACATGTTTAGTGTGTTGTGTTGTGCCAGATAAATAGGCACATCAGCACGTGGTGCGTGTAAGCACGCGGCACAGCACAGCACGACACGCGAAGAAAGCACGCCAAATCATGCATAAAATACTACACAATACATCATATTTCATGCACATTTCACAAAAAAATCTTTGTTTTAGCCAATTTTTGACATTTTATTTTCGTTATGCTGATTAATTTCCATAATAATACATATAAAACTAAAACATCAGAAAAATATTTATTTTGGAAAACATAAAATAAGTGGGCTGGGACGGCACAGCACGCACAACACGATTATTTTTCTGGCACAACACAGCACATCACTCCATTTAGCACGACACGGCACATCACATCTGAATCTCCTACACAGCCTAGCCAGCACGTAGCACGCTAAACACGTGATTTCGTGGACTGGACTGCGCCGGGCCGACACGTTTTACACCTTTATAGTGGTACCCATATTTATGTTTGGTTTGAACATATGGCACGTGCATAAAGTTGTTTTCTTGATCTGGGGAATGTGTGATCTTTATTTGTTGTATATTAAGAAAGCGTACAATGATTAAAAACTCGATTACAAACTCCACTTTGCAACAACTTTAGCACACTCATTCGGAACTCTTATAAAACATGAAGAGGAAAAACAAATTCATTTGGGAAAGAAAGGGATGGGAATTAGAACCAGATCACGTTTTCTAGTAACGGACACACCTAAGCGCTCTGCCATGTCAAGGTCTTGGCCTTGGGCGATCTTCCAATCAAAATGGTATGGTAAATGAGCAAGTGTTAGCTCAACACTAGCCATAGCAAATGAAATCCGTGGACGTACACATCCTTCTACCAGCTCCAAATGGAATATATTCATAGCAGTTTCCCTTATAATTAACTGAATTACCAACAAACCTCTCCGGTTCAAACATGTCGGGGTCACTCCAATAATCTGGATCCTTTCCAATTGCCCACAAATTGATAATCACTTTGGTTTTCGCAGCTATGTCATATCCATCAATCTTGCAACACTCTCTACTTTCTCTTAATGTGAGAGGAGATTGAGAATTGATGTGTTCTCATAGTATTAAAGAAACAAGATTTGCAGATGAAAAAGATGAAGGAAGAACTTGTTATTACAGACTTGAAAGTATTGAGAAAAATAGATAAAAGTATTACAACAGAAATCAGACCAATTTAATATGTCTGAGACATCAAAACAGAAAGACCATTGACTTCTATTGTCAAAGTAAATTGACTTGACTTTGACAAACATAATATTCCTAATAGCCCCACTCAAACTGATAATGGCAGACACTTAGCAGTTTGAAAAGAAATAAAATAAAAATAAAACAGTTTTCATAGAAAAGTAACATGTTTTGAAGGAAGAACAACAGCCAGCTGACAATGTGTATTTGAAGTAACTTCATCAATAGTAGTAGCAGGTGGAGGTAATTTAGTAGCAGTAGTTGGTGAATTAGATGCTGCAGCATTAACAGATGGAGACAGATCATTAGCAGTAGTTGATGAAGTAGATACATCACAAAGTGGAGCAGCAGCAATAGAAAAACCCAGTAATTGTTAAAGAAGTGACGTAAACACAGGAGCACATAAACCTTTTGTGAACAAGTCTTCCAATTGGTTTTAAGATGTTATATGCTGAACTTTAAGAAAACCACTTGCTATTAACTCCCTTACTGCATGATAGTGTATTTTTATATATTTTGTCCTGTAATGAGAAACATGATTAGCTGATAGATATATTGCACTTGTGTTATCACAATACAATTGAATAGGCAATGTCAAAGAAATGTGCAGCTCACTAAATAAAGATGATAACCATTCTAATTATGCAGTGGCAACAGATAAACATTTATACTCTGCTTCAGCTGTTGACCTTGAAACAGTGGGCTGCTTCTTACTAGACCAAGATACTAAAGAGTTACCCAAAAAAATAGCATATCCTCCCGTTGACTTGCAGTTTCTGGGCAATTGCCCCAATCAGAATTAGTGTAAGCAGTAAGCTGGGTAATATCTCCTTTTCTTAGAGTAATACCATATCCAATATTTCCCTTTAAGTATCTTAGAATTCTCTTAACTAGCAACATGTGCACATAGGTAGGAGCATGCATGAACTGACTGACATAATTAACCCCAAAACAAATATCTGGTCTTGTAAGACACAAATATTGCAACATACCAACAATAGTTCTATACTCAGATACATCTGTCAAGAATAGAAATTCTTGGCCCTTTAGCTACTGGAGTACTGCAAGGATGACATTGTAACATCTTAGCCTTTTCCAACAATTCAACAGTATATTTCTTCTGAGTTAACATTATTTCATTTGATGTCCTCACAGCTTCTATGCCTAATAAATAATGTAAATCCCCTAATTGTTTCATTGCAAAGACTGAACTCAAATGCTGGACTAAATGATAAATCATGATATTGGAAGTACCAGTTAAGATAATGTCATCAACATACAGTTAAAGTATCATCATATCTGAGCCAACACAATAGACAAACATTGAAAAATCTGAAACTGTTCTGAGAAAACCATAAGAAATCAAAGCTGAGCTAAACTTCTGAAACCAAGCCCTTGGAGCTTGTTTTAAGCCATACAGACTTTTCTTTAAATGACAAACTTTATGAGGAAATTTTTCACTGAAAAATCCTGGTTGCTGCTTCATGTATACATTTTCATTTAAATCTCCATGTAAGAATGCATTTTATACATCTAATTGTCTAACTGGCCATCCCTTAGTAACAACAATACATAGCACAACCATAACTGTTGTTGACTTAACTACAGGGCTAAAAGTCTCTCCATCGTCTATTCTATCTTGTTGGTTATAACCCTGAGCAACTAGTCTTGACTTCAATTTATCAATAGTACCATCTGAATTCAATTTTACTCTGTACACCCACTTACAGCCTATTATATTCATATGAGGCTCTGGGTCAACTAAATCCCATGTACCATTTCTCTTTAATGCATCATTCTCATCTTTCATAGAAACTTTCCAATCTGGATCTTGCATAGCAAGTTTAAAACTTTTTGACACAGAAGGAGTATTGAGCAAAGATGTAAAGGCAGCAGAAAGTGGATGCTTGACAGAATGATGTAAAACATGATTAAGAAAAGTTTTTGGTTTTGAAATACCACTTTTAGACCTTGTAACAATAGTTGAAGAAGGAACAGTTGCAGAAATATCAGGATGTTCACTTATAATAGAAGAATCAAGTGAAGAGGAAGAAGAATGATGAAAATAAAACTCATTCTCAGAGAAAATGACATGTCTAGAAATATATATTCTTTTAGAAATAGGATCATAGCACTTATACCCTTTATGTAAAGTACTATATCCAATGAAAATACATTTAACAGACTTTGGAGATAATTTGTCAGCTCTAGAATGACCCAAAAAAGGGTAACAAATGCATCCAAAAACTCTCAAAGAAGAATAATCTGGAGAATCATTGTATAAAAACCTGATAAGGAGATTGATTATTAAGAATAGGAGTAGGAGTTCTATTTATGAGATAAGTAGCAGATAGAAAAGCATCATACCAAAATTCTTTTGGACAAAAAGCATTAAAAAGCAAAGTATTCCCCATTTCAGTGATATGCCTATGTTTTCTTTCAGCAATACCATTTTGTTCTGGGGTTTTAGGACAAGAAATTATAATTTGAATCCCAGAAGACTCCAAGAAACCTTTAAAAAGACCTTTAACAAGTTCACTAGCACCATCAGTTTGAAATGCTACAATTTTTGTTTTAAAAATATTCTCAGTTAAGTTTTTAAAATGCTGAAAACATTGTAAAGCATCAGTCTTAAGATGCATTGTGTAAATCCAATGAAATCTACTAAAATCATCAATAAAAAGAATATAGTATCTATGTCCTGCCAATGAGGTGCAGGAGCAGGACCCCACTCATCACAGTGAACTAATGCAAGTGGAGAAGAAACATGAGAAGTGGATAATTGAAAAGGTAACCTTTTACTTTTTGGAAGTTGACAGGGATGACATAAAGAAGAAGAAATTTGATGATTTAAGAATGATATTCTTATGATTATGAAGATGTAGTACAATTTTGAAGGAGGGATGTCCTAGTCTTCAATGCCAAATATCAGGAGAAGCCACAAGAGATGAAAAAGCAAATTGCATCATAGTAGAAGTAATGGGATATAAATTGTTGACCATTTTTCCTTTAGCTAATAGTATGTGATCTTTTAAGCTTCCTATCTCATAACCAAAAGGATCAAAAGTAATGTAAAAAGCATTTTCTTTTGTAAACTTAGCTACTGATAATAGATTGTGTCTCATATCTGGCACATGCAAAACATCATCTAACCTAAAATTAGTTCTTGAAGTATGAAGAACAGAATTACCAGTAAGAGAAATAGTAAGTTGCTTACCATTGCCAATCATAACACTGCCCTTTCCTTTGTATGCAGAAGTATTTTGAAGTAATGCCTTGTCTCCAGTCATACGTGTTGAAGCATCACTATCAGTAATCCAAATAGTATTTGAAGAAGATGGTTCATCATTAAGAACAACATTTGTAACATTCATTCCTGTAAAAGCTTGCTGAGTGGAACCAGAATTGTTGTGTGCTCCATTTGAAAAACTTGTTCCATTATCAGAATGAGCATAATGTGCCTGAGAAGTATTAGTAGAAGCTCCAGTAGATGGTGGATGATATCTGAAGAAACATCTTATAGCCAAATGACCCTTTTTCTTGCATATATGACAGAACATCTTTGAATAGTCTATATAGGGTCTTCCAGTAGAATTTGATTGAGAACCAGTAGAACTTTGAGAACTAGACCCAGACTGATATTGACTATTTCTAAAATTTCCACTATTTTCAATTCTATCACCATTCCTTCTATTATTATTATAACCATTTGTATTACCTCTTGCATACATAGCAGTAGTGTTCTGTTCATCATAGACAGTAGAATGTTGATGCTGTCTTTCAGCCAAAAATTGTTCATGAGATAGTAATTTCGCTTTTAACTCACCAAAAGTATATGGTGTTTCCCTATTTTGAGAAGAAATGATAAAAATATCATAATCACTACTCAACCCATTCATAACAAACATTAGTAAGTCTGCATCACTTACTTTTTCACCAATAGCTGCTAAAGAATCAGCAATAGTCTTTATCTTCTGAAGATAGACAACAATAGATTGATTGCCCTTCCTAATTCCATGTAACTGAGTTCTTAGCATACTTTTCCTAGCTAGAAATTGTTTTCTAAAACTAGTTTCAAGAAACTCCAAAATTTCTCTTGATGTAGATAAACCAAGAACATCGCCACTAATTGTTGCAGTGAATCTATCTAATTTCCTCCAAGAAACCCATTCTGGATTTACAATCTCAACTCTATCAACAATCACTTTCTGTGGTGGTTCTACCAACTCACCATTAACATATCCAAAAAGATCAGTAGAGATCAAGATACCCTCAAATTGATCACGCCATAACAAGTAATTTGAACCATATAATTTCATTGAAACAAAATTAGTGAAATTTGTAAAGGGAAGAGAACAAGAAGTACCAGATCCAGCGGAAGTTGACATCTCTGTAATTGCTTGAGTTTCAATTTGATGAACTGTGTTGTTGTTGATGTTACGATTTCTGTTTACGTGACGATTGTTGTTGTTATTACGATTTCGATTTCTTTGATAAGTACCGTTTCTGTTGGTTACCATAAAATTTCAGAGGATGAACCCTAAAACTGATTTTGGGAAAATTTATTGAATCTTTATTACCCAAAAAGATGAAAATTATTTAGAAAAATTATTAATCTTTGTTAATTGAATGATCAAGGATCGTTACTATATCTGATACCATGAGAATTGATGTGTTCTCATAGTATTAAAGAAACAAGATTTGCAGATGAAAAAGATGAAGGAAGAACTTGTTATTACAGACTTGAAATAATTGAGAAAAACAGATAAAAGCATTACAAAAGAAATCAGACCAATTTAATATGTCTGAGACATCAAAACAGAAAGACCATTGACTTTTATAGTCAAAGTCAATTGACTTTACTTTGACAAACATAATATTCCTAATAGAGATGGTGGGTGTAGCCTAAGAGTTTCTTGGATAACTAGCTTGAAGTATTATAATTTATCAACTCCTGTTTCTTTTATGTGTTTCTGCCCATTAAAGACCCGTCTTACTTCGGTTTGTACCTTCTCCATTACTCTTTGGTTTTGTACCAACTCGGACATTGCCCGTAGTATTGCAGTAGCTGACGTAAACGTTCCTCCGATCAAAATTTCCTGCCGAAAAGAAAACAAACAAAGAAGAAAATTTAAAAGCAGTATTCAATTACGCAAATTTTTCCAGTGCTATAAGCAGTAAGATTGAATTATACGAACCAAAATAGCTGCTTTAATATTTTCTGTTGTTAATAACGATTCACCTCTCTTTTGAAGAAGTACATCTGCTAGATCCTCCTCTAAATTAGCATCATTGTCATATTCCTTTCTACTAATCCTACTCGTTTTATGATCTTGGATAATTCCCTATAAAAACTTGTCGATCTCTTGATGTAAACGCAACAATCTTGATGTCACTCCACCAAGTCGGTGAATTAGTTTTAACGAAGGGAATAAATCTTCCATGCTCATTCCTACCAAAGTAAGTGATTCACGGATCATCGAAATGACTTCTTCGCTAACTTTGCTGCTATCACGGAATGCTGCTCTTGAAGTGACAGTGCGGAACAAGGATGTAACTCGTTTACTTAGGTTGACTGGTTCACCGGCTTGTAAAGAAAAAGTTTTGATCATATTCGATACCTCTTCCTCTCTTAGTGGTCGGAACAATTGCATATGTTTAGCACTTAAGAAATGCATGACGAAATTCTTACGCATGTCCCTCCAGTAATCACCATAGCGAGCGAACGCGAGATCAGTAGAATTATAAAACAATATTTTCCCAGCATAGCATTCAGGCCTGTCTGCGAAAATAAAGTCGTGGTTCTTCATACTCTGTTTGGCAACACCTGGGGATGAAACAACAAGTATAGGAACTTCACAGAGTTGCAACTGCATCAGGGGGCCATATTTCTTGGCTAAAATTCCGAGGGTACCATGCGGTACTGGCACTAGGCCTAACATGTTGTGTAAATTACCAATAAGAGGAAGTTTCCATGGACCTGGAGGCAATTTTGAGTTCGAGCTTAAGGGTTTTGATCTCATCCTCTTCACCACCATGAACAGAAATATAAGGAAAGATAAAAGAATTATTATGGATGTAAACTTTTGGATATCCATGGTTGGAGACCTAAGGATAGATATTGAGATATGACTTTTCTTAGTTGCAGAGGTATGATCGATCATGGCATCTGTACTTAAGTTGTAATTTAATCAAGTCCAAAAAGTTAGAAATGAAATTAGGAACTAAACGTCATAATGATTTCTATCGTTTCTAACTTCTGAAAACTGCTTCTGTGGTGTCCAAGCAGACTATAATTAGCTATTATAACTTCTAACAACCTGCAGTTATGTGGTTTAGTTATACCCAGCAAAAGAATAGAAAGGTCAGAGAGATGTACGTATGCCATTTTTAATGGTGAACATGACTTTGAAAAAAAAAATCTACCATATTTAATGATGATCAACATAACTTACAAAAAATATACCATATATAATAATGATCAGCATAACAGAAAGAAAGGCCATTTTCTTATTAGTACAAAATCTAATAAATCCACTTTTTTTTTTTTTTTTTTTTTTTTTTTTAATGAAGCATGATTTCTGTTAAAGAAGATTTTAAGTTACAATTTTTCGTGGGTATGTGGTACCCACAGAGTCATGGAAAATAATTTGGTTGATAAAAAACGGGATTGTCTGGTCCCAAATTTTGGTTGATAAAAACCGGGATTGCCTGGTCCCAAAAAAGGTATACGAGTTAGTGAACATCTACCGATTCTGGGTTAGATTTTGTCAAAAAAATTTTTTAAAAATTTAAAAAAATTCACGTTTTTATGATGAATTAACATTAATTACTTTCTGGGTAAATTATTAATCATTACAAAGAGGGTCTAACAAAAATCTGGATGGGATCCTAGCAACAAGTTGGGCTCCTACCCCTTTTTGTATAACTATTCCCAATCTGTGAAAAAAGAAATTACATCTCTTAGCATTAACATCAAACATAGACAAATGATTTTGAAGTCTCTTCAAGACTTAATTAAATATATATTAATCATCCGAATTAACACTAATTAATCAAAGATAAATTAGCATTAAAGAAAATAGTTGGCGAGAAATGTCTTATTTTTTCACATAGTGATGCCGGAAAAGAATACTGAATGTCAAACAAAAAAGGAAGCGTCGTTAATAATGTAAAGGTCTATGGAGGTATGGGACTACTCCAAGAAGGCATTTAAGCGAAAAAGTGAATCCAACCACCAACAACTAACTAACACAAGATTTTTTAATCAGGAAAAAAAAAGGTGCAGCAAGGTATGGAAGGTCGCTCATACCCTATGCAATAAATTAACGGACAACTAAGAAAAGAAAGACCCTCGAAGAATGCATGGGAAGCAAACAGCCACATCCACAACGTGCGTGCAGAATGAGTTTTTGGCTTCTTCTTTTTTTGTGTCAAAATCGTGCAACATGAGTTTGTCTTGCTTTTGAAGGTCGGTTTGCAAAATAACAACAATGCCTTTTCTTTTTCTTTTATGGTTGAAACTCTTTCGGGACTAGCGAATTTTATTAACTTAATGGGTTAAAATTTAGTTTTTTAATCTAATTGAAACAGGAAAAATATATTATCAGAGTATTTAATTTATGGAGTTTTAGCTGTATATTAATCTATCAAATCCGGAAACAATATTTTATTTTTATTTTTCATATTAACGTTTATTAGTTATTGTGGAGGACCATGTGGTTAACGTGGGTTTTTTGGCTGGGTCGATGACGAATCGTGGATGTGAGGCGGCTGGTATTGACAGTTGCACGGTGGTGGTAATTGGTCGTAAGACTTTGGGGCCTGATCACATAATAAGTGTCCAACAGGCAAAATTAGTATGTTGATACAACGCCAACTTCTTGATTTTATCAAGAGCACAGTTAGATCAACCTCAAAGTGTTTTTCTCGAGAGAAATATACACCTTATTTTCTCTTCAAAACTCATTTGTTGAGAGTTAATCCTTTCTTTAGTTTCATCAGATTTCTTCTTCAACAAATAGACATCCCTATGAAGATCTTCCCAATCAAATTTCTTTCAGTTTAGATCTTCTTCAGGATCTTAAAGAATAAATTTAATGAAACGGTAACCATTGTCATGACCTTCAAAGATCTTTTTCATTTTCATTGTTTTCTCTATAAAGAGGAATTACAAGAGAAATGACAACATAAGTTGTCAATTTTTTCATTGTCAAATGATCTAAAAGCTTGGAGTATTCGGAGATATCCTCATATACTTTTGATCAACACCTGAGTCACCTTCATTGGAAATTTCATCCAGTTGTTTTTCTAAGCGTGTTTCCAGTATCAACAATTTCTACATCATTAACAAGATGAACTTGTCTAGCAGATTCACTCGAGCAAATTCTATGAAGGTTTTCTAACATTAATTTAGATGAGAGAGTTTTATCAACACCTTAAAAATCATGAGTCACGTCAATTGAATCAATTTTAGGATCTACCATATTTAGATTGAAGTCTTATATGTTCAATCGCACCAAACACAATTGGTTATATTTTTTCGTGTTTTTGTGTTTTGATACCAATTGAAATGACGAGGGTATCAAGTACGCCACAATCTTTTCAATATTAACCTATTCAAGACACATCTTATGTGATCTAATATAACCAGAGACTATCAAGAATATAACAACCAAAAAATGTCCACTTGCGTAATTTTTAACTTCGGGGAATATTTCTCTTCGCAAATATTTCTTTCACGTATATTTACTTCGAACATATTCTTCACAAGCATTTTCTTCGCAAATATTTATTGAGAGTTACATCAACAGCAAACTACGTGAAATATAGTGGGGAAGATAAACCAAGTTCACACAAACAAGTCTGTTAGCACAAACCAGTGAGCAACGTCTAGAAGCATGAGGTAGCCAATCATATTAAAGCTAAGTACAATTTTCCTTGGACACTTATTTTTACATAAAAACATTTTCAATCGTATAACGTTTTCGCAAAAAATTATTTTCAAATAACATTTTCAATCACATAAAATTGTTGCAAAAATTATTGATACAATGCGATACAATTACACAATTATGATACAATTACACAATTACAAAGATCAATGAGAAAATTCTTGCAAGTATCAATCATTAATATTTCTCTTGAATATTTGCTTTGCTTCAAATGATATGGTATTTCACATGGAGAGTAGTAGGGACCAAAATAAGACATTTTCAACAGGCTAGTAAGACCTGTACAGCAGGCTGCATAAGACCTCATTAGGGTCATTTCCATGTGAGGTATCTATCAAATGAGACAAAACAAGTCCTACAACGGAAATCAAAACAAACAAAAACAATTTGAACTTGCACATAAATTAAACTTTTTGACATTTGAAATTTTGAATACTAATTTAAATTCTTAATTGCATTTCAGCACAATATGGGGCAAAGAACAAGGATTATTAGTTTCGTATGATTCGTTCGCAATACTTCTTATTCGCATTCAAGGACGGATACTTCTTATACTTCGGGGATTGATACTTCAGGATTAGTACTTCTTATACTTCTTAAAGGACACTTCATACTTCACATCTTCATACTTCACATACTTCCTACTTCGTATACTTCAAGGAATAATGTATACTTTTCAAGTTAGTATTCTTTCGCTCGTTCCTTCATCAACAAAGATCAACGACTACTCCAACACCACGTGTCTCGCTCCAACAACTACACCAAGACGGATTTTTTCTTAAGGATCGCTCTTCAAGCAATATTAAAGAAAAAAATGACAAAATGTAGGTACCAAAAATGTCACCAACGTGTGGCGCCATATGAAAGATGGAGTAACTTAACATCCCTAGGATAGAATGCATCCCATCTTAGCTTAGTTTCCTTAATTTGTAAGTAAATGATATATGTGTAATTTCTACTCTAATACCCTAGTACGAAAGGAAAGAGCAGAGAAAGGGGATCCAACTTTTATTTTCTCTATTATCTTCTTCTTCCTCCCAACTTTAGATCTAGAGCTCCAAAAACTCATTAATGGACGTTTATGTAACACAAAATATTATAGTGAAGAACCATGGATGTAGATCAATTCATGATCGAACCATGTAAAAATCTTGAGTCTTTTTTACATTTTTGGCACTTTCATCTTCATTTTATGTGAAATATGTTTAGATCTAGAAATTGTTATATGGGTTTGATGGTGAAATGTGTTAAGATCTAAAAGTTGGAGGTATGGGTGTGCTATCGGATTTTCGGTAGTTACATAATTAAAACATGTAGAGGTCTTTTGTTTTGACACAATGTTAAACTGATCGAACATGATCGTATAGGTTTTTCGGAATCATCTTCTTCTTCTTGTTTTTCCAAATCCTTCTTCTCCTGGAAGGGTAATTAGAAGAAGACTTTTGAAAAAGAATATCTGAAGAAGTCCCATAATTGACTAGTTACACAATGCATTTTTTGACTGGAATTCTGGTTTAAAACTCATACAACAAGTAACATCTAAAGAATGAACAATAATTGTTTATCCGATTTCTATAGAAAGAACCTGCTTGAATCACAGAGTATACACATAGAGAGAGGGTTTATGAGATTTATATCTTCGGAAGAAAAAAAAAAAAAAAAAAAAAAAAAAAGACAGGGAGGCTCCTACTTGGAAACTTGGAGTACTTACTCTACGTACGTATCAATATGAATAATTTGGTATAATACGGTGGATGGAGTTGTTGTACCTGTGATGTAGTGTCATTGCTTGATTAGATAGACGAAGACAAGGCCGAGGAAGTGCCTAATTAAACCATACAAATTGGGTTGAAAAATCTGTACACTTGGGTTTGTTTGTAGAATGGCATTGCATTCTTGGTCACGTACAAATACCTACTGCGTGAAAGGAATAATAGTATTCTATAATGGGGATATACAACGCCGTCGCTCCTAAATACGGTGTTCTTCCGTTTGGAGGTGTGCTTCGGATGTTCGTAGTTCTTACTCGTACTAGTTTGTGAATCTTGGACCAAACTATTTATCATTACTGAACCGGGCAGCGGTTAATTACTTCTTGAATTAGGATTAGTCCTAAACATTTGATTTAGCTCAATACTGTAGTTATTGCGACCTAATGTAATCTATTTGAATCCAGTAGGTTGGAGTTTTCATGGAACTCGCTTCAGTTTTGCTCCATTTCAAGGCTAGTACGTTTTGGTAAACTAAGATTCTGCAAGTGTCATGACATGTTTAATTAGTCAAATCTCTTCATAAATTTTAATCGTCTCATACAATAAAAATGTAAACACATGCAGCGCCTTGCTTCAAAAAAGAAAAAAAAAGAAAAAATGCAGCACCTTGTCCGAGTGCTTGATTTTATTGATAAAAATTTGCAGTGCTAGACACACATTTATTCAATCTAATAGAACGCGATTAGAAGAAAAGAACACGATCGCCTTTGCCAACATATAGAAGTAGAACTGCAGATTAAATGTTTCAAACTTGGTCTTTTTCCTTGTTATAGGCTTCCATTTCAGTCAACCAAAGATCCGCAAATTCGCAATTCTTGTACATCTCAAACCAAGGTCCTCCAGAAGTATAATGTATAGCTTTTGGTTGTGTGGAAGGATCATTCTCATCAACCTTGTTATGACCCACGAGAAAATTCCAAATAAAAGGGAGCGATCCAATTTCATTATCTTCAAGCCACGAGAAGCGATGAAGAAAAGCACCTGTTTGGGTGTTCACTAATTCAGGCGTCAAAATCTTATTTTTTGGATGACCACAATTATACAAAACCATTGAAGACCAGTTCTTTCTTGGGTATACAGTTTGAGCAACTCCATCCATTTTACTCCTTTCCTTTGGGGTATAATCATGTAGCACACACATTAGCGGGTACCTATCATCGATAAGCTCAGTTAGTTCTTTAATATCGGCAGTATATAGAACATCACAGTCGACAAACATCGCCCATCCTTGATAATTTGCGAGATACGGTGTTAAGAAACGAGTGAATGAGAATTCTGTGCTTTCAGTTGGACCTCTTTCGCGCCAATACAAACCGCTGCTCCTTAGATCTGATTGCTTGATAGGAATTATTTCAACAGGAATTGAAGCTCGTTTCAAGATCGAGCGCTTACAAACCTCATAAGCAATATCTTCACGTGAATCGTATCCGACAAAGATCTTAAACACATTTTTTTTGTTTCCATTAGCACTAGGGTGGTGAACAACATCTCCATTGCCCGAATTCATCACTGCAGAATTAATGATTAGAGGAAAATGCTATTGTTGTTGTTCTATATCACAAATTATATCTTCGACGTAACAATTTATATAGTAGACATAATCTACAGATACCATGTATCCCAACAGCTGGTCAATTTCTTTGTAATTAAATGGCTAAGAAAGTTCCATGGCTCTGGTCAATTACTTAACAGTCGACACTCTCTCATCCACCAGCTTATAAAAATCTAAAGAGTTTTTAACACCAGCCAGCTAAGAACTCCTTCATCTAATGCTCAACAAGTTGACAGACTAGTGAAGCTTAGTGCCTTAACTCGCATAAAAGATGATGGAGAAGCAAATCAAACGAACAATATGTATGGTGAAATCGTAGAATGCCAAACCTAGACCAGACATTGAGATGGCTAGACTGAAGATTGTTTCAAGTATCCAAATAAAGAGATTTTTGCCGCAAACGGACTTTAAAAAGGGTGAAGCTTTGCGTCAACCAGAGACCTAGTCAAGTCAATTCCAAAACAGGAACATACGACCAAAACCGCAAAATATGACTAAAAAGATACCTTTGTGTCCCTGGAATGATGACGTATAACAATTTTTCGAGTGCACCAAGAGTGTGCTCCAAAAATTAACTAAGTCAACAGTATCAAATTTAAGTGTGCAATATGAGTTCAGTAGGAATGCACTCCCGTAAACTGGATTCATTTGGCTTGTCAAGAAGGATTTTCAATTTCCATCCCTGATTAGTCAATTGGACTCTCTAAGAGGGCTTGTTTAAGAAAACAAGATGAAAAGTGCACTGTGGGGGTAAAAGAGCTTTTGGATTTTTGTAATAAGGAACAGTAAATATCAGAATTTTACCCCTTCTTTTTTTAAAGTCCCTGTTTGGTAAACAGTTCGTATCCAAAATATGAAGCTAGGTAGTGGAAAAAGGAACTCGGGGACTAAAAAATTCTGAACCTGGCTTATATCCAGGGTAGAGGTGTTGCCAGCGGGTTTTTTTTTTCCCGCTCTTCCATGTAAGGCCAATTTTGGCTCTTTCTGCTGGTGTAGTACCTTTTTTTTCTTCTTTTTTTCTATTTTTTCTTTGATTAAGATATCCTTCTAGAAAAAGTAACGCTTCTAGAAAAAGCCAGGGGAATACCCCACTTGCTAGTTGTCTCAGGTTTCTGTAGATATTTGTATCAGGCTCTTTAGTTTGTTGTTGTGAAAAATGGGAGAAAAAAAATAGCTGTTGGGTTTGAACTTACGCGCTCAGCCATACAGTTTTCGGTTTATTTGTAAACGTCAAGTGTGTGAATGAACTGTTTGGTGAAGCATATTAACACAAGATGCATGCAGGTGAAGGCTAAGATGGAGGCAGGCCAATCAATCAAAATTTAGAAGTTAATGCCGTCCACGTAGTTGTATGATGATCAATCAATCAAATCCATTTTTAATTTTGTTTAGATAGATTTTGATGTTACAGTTTTCAACTTCATATTTTCGAAATCGCATATAAATGAACAAGACAATGAAATCAAAAAAGTTGGATGGAAGAAATTGAAAACTAAATAGTTGGTAAGCTTTCTTCCTCAACGTATACTTGTACCAAAATACGTAAGTCCAAAATCTAAAAGTACATCTTTACGGTTGAAAATCTAATCCAAATTTCAGAAACTTGACCAACATGTCAATGATATCTTCCCAAGAAATTAAAGATAGAAGAAATGTGGGCATGGCCAACATAAAGTTTCCGGAATAGTAGGTTCTCCTTAGTTTTTCTCAGAAATTGCGGTACCCATATTTATGGTTTGGTTTGATCATATGGCATATAAAGTTGTTGTCTTTGATCCGGGGAATCTGTGAACTCTTTTTGTTGGTTGCCAAGCAGAATACTATCGATTCGAAAGCAAAAAAATAAAATAAAAATCATTCTCATTATTGTATCTTAAGAAAGCGTACAATGATTAACAAACTCCATTTTGCAACAACTTTAGCACACTCATTCGGGAACTCTTATACTAGAACATAAAGAAGAAAACTACCATCATACCATTAACAAAGTCATTTGGGAAAGAAAGGGATGGGAATCAGAACCAAATCACGTTTTCTAGTAACGGACACACCAAAGCGCTCTGCCATGTCAAGGTCTTGGCCTTGGGCGATCTTCCAATCAAAATGGTATAGTAAATGAGCAAGTGTTAGCTCAACACTAGCCATAGCAAATGAAATCCCTGGACACATCCTTCTACCAGCTCCAAATGGAATATATTCATAGCAGTTTCCCTTATAATTAACTGAATTACCAACAAACCTCTCCGGTTCAAACATGTCGGGGTCACTCCGATAATCTGGATCCCTTCCAATTGCCCACAAATTGATAATCACTTTGGTTTTCGCAGCTATGTCATATCCATCAATCTTGCAACACTCTCTACTTTCTCTTAATGTGGGAGGAGATTGAGAATTGATGTGTTCTCATAGTATTAAAGAAACAAGATTTGCATATGAAAAAGATGAAGGAAGAACTTGTTATTACAGACTTGAAAGTATTGAGAAAAACAGATAAAAGTATTACAAAAGAAATCAGACCAATTTAATATGTCTGAGACATCAAAACGGAAAGACCATTGACTTTGACAAACATAATATTCCTAATAGCCCCCCTCAAACTGATAATGGCAGACACTTAGCAGTTTGAAAAGATCTAAAATAAAAATAAAACAGTTTTCACAGAAAAGTAACATGTTTTGCAGGAAGAACAACAGCCAGCTGACAATGTGTATTTGAAGTAACTTCATCAATAGTAATAGCAGGTGGAGGTAATTCAGTAGCAGTAGTTTGTGAAGTAGATGATGTAGCAATAACAGATGGAGACAGATCATTAGCAGTAGTTGATGAAGTAGATACATCACCAAGTGGAGCAACATCAATAGAAAAACCCAGTAACTGTTGAAGAAGTGAAGTAAACACAGGAGCACATAAACCTTTTGTGAACAAGTCTTCCAATTGGTTTTCAGATGCTATATGCTGAACTTTAAGAAAACCACTTGCTATTAACTCCCTTACTGCATGATAGTGTATTTTTATATGTTTTGTCCTGTAATGAGAAACATGATTAGCTGATAGATATATTGCACTTGTATTATCACAATACAATGGAATAGGCAATGTCAAAGAAATGTGCAATTCACTAAATAAAGATGATAACCATTCTAATTCTGCAGTGACAACAGACAAACATTTATACTTTGCTTCAGCTGTTGACCTTGAAACAGTGGGCTGCTTCTTACTAGACCAAGATACTAAAGAGTTACCCAAAAAAATAGCATATCCTCCTGTTGACTTGCATTTAATGGGCAATTGCCCCAATCAGAATCAGTGTAAGCAGTAAGTTGAGTAATATCTCCTTTTCTTAGAGCAATACCATATCCAATAGTTCCCTTTAAGTATCTTAGAATTCTCTTAACTAGCAACATGTGCACATCTGTAGGAGCATGCATGAACTGACTGACATAATTAACCCCAAAACAAATATCTGGTCTCGTAAGACACAAATATTGCAACATACCAACAATAGTTCTATGCTCAGATACATCTGTCAAGGATAGAAATTCTTGACGCTTTAGCTACCGGAGTACTGCAAGGATGACATTGTAACATCTTAGCCTTTTCCAACAATTCAACAGTATATTTCTTCTGAGTTAACATTATTTCATCTGATGTCCTCACAGCTTCTATTCCTAAGAAATAATGTAAATCCCCTAAGTGTTTCATTGCAAAGACTGAACTCAAATACTGGACTAAATGATCAAGCAAGATATTGGAAGTTCCAGTAAAGATAATATCAACAACATATAGTAAAAGTATCATCATATCTGAGCCAACACAATAGACAAACATTGAAAAATCTGAAACTATTCTGAGAAAACCATAAGAAATCAAAGCTGAGCTAAACTTTTGAAACCAAGCCCTCGGAGCTTGTTTTAAGCCATACAGACTTTTCTTTAAATGACAAACTTTATGAGGAAATTTTTCACTATTCAAAGTATGTCGACATCTTTACTTTGTAAATCCTTTTTCATATTTACAATCTTGGAACTGATTTGCCACACTTCCAAACAAGTT
Organism: Papaver atlanticum; assembly: GCA_023531105.1. Lineage (NCBI taxonomy): Eukaryota > Viridiplantae > Streptophyta > Magnoliopsida > Ranunculales > Papaveraceae > Papaver > Papaver atlanticum. The sequence goes on from JAJJMB010004025.1 coordinate 259,520, forward strand.
TAGAATTGGTTCATCTGACTTCCACGAACTATGTGATTGATTATCCTATCAAATTACCATTAATGGGTTTCACGGTTCTACCTCAACATAAAGTTTCGGTTCTACCTCCAAGTGGGTACTAGGATCAGTTACACTAGATACCATAAAATGGCTAATTAAGTACTAGGATCGGTTACCACTTCTTATGGTAAAACTTGTGATTGGTTGACCAAGTTATAGGATCGGTTACACCAACTTACTAAAACTTGTTAAACCTCTTACAAGGATCGATTACACTCTCTTGTGATCGCTCACACCTCTTACTAGGATCGGTTACATAATATCTTGTATTTAGTCACACCAATTTCAAGATATCGATCTTACCATCTCAGGTGATTACTTAAGATCGGTTTCACTAATAAAAGTCATACCAATACAAAAGTAAGGCCTTGTGAATAGTTTTACCAAGATACATACATGATGTGTATTTTTAAGTTGTAGTAAAAGTGGTGAGTAAAGTTCGTTCAACTCGGGCTTTTGAAGGATGTTTTAGAATTAAATAAAATTGTTTCAACAATAATAAGAAAATACCGAGACTCTGGATTCCACCATTGACCAATTATTTGATAAATTCTAATCAATATTCATGCAATATTTTTCTTTAAGTTGACTATAATATTTTCCTCTAATTTTGTTCTTGAAGTAATAATTGTAAGCACGAAGGATGAAACATCAAAAGTATTAAAACCAAGCATGTCCCATCAAAACACTTCACAACTACTCAATAAAAACCAATTTTTCTTTTAAGTTCTATGCAAAAAATCATGTAAAATAATTGCAATAAATAATAAAAATAAAATTATACCACTTTTCATGGAACAATAGCTTCCTCCGTCACCTCGGCTAAGGGGTTTAGCTCCTCATATTAATCTCTTGCTCAAAATACATCTTTGGTGTTCAAAAGTTGATTAAAAGAGTGAAAAGTTCTAAACAGCGGGTTCTGTAACTAATATAATTGTTACAGAACTTATTTCTACAGAGAAACCGTTGCGAACGGAAGATAACTGATGGAAAAATTGTTACAAAAGGTTTGAAATTTGAAAGTGACGGTCACAGAATCTGCGCCTTTCTTTTTCTGCTGTTTATGTTCTTCGTCTTCTCCGGCAACAGTTTGCACCAGCAGAAACGTGTTTTCTTCCAATGATTTTTCTAGCTTCTCTAAGGCTCTAAACTTCCCCTAACTTCTTCCTCTTCTTCCTAGGACTCTAACCAACCCTTTTATACATAGTAGAGCAAAGAAAATTCGAGAATAACTTTGGTTTTTTCCTCCACAGCACGTTACGTTATTTCCCTTTTGATTTCTGTTTCACGTGTATTCAATCAATCAAAGCTGTCCAAACTCCTCCCTTGATAGAAACAAGTCTTTAAGAAGAGTTTCCTTCCTCTTCTTCACGTAAATTTCCAAAAATAAACCAAGAAACTTCCCAAAAATAGAACGTGATATTTTAACCATTTTTCGCTTCCAATTCGAGTTCTAGCCACTTTGGATCCATTCCAACACCCTTACCTCGCCTGTTAGGTCCATAGGAACAAACCCAATCAAATTCAGCCCTTTAATCTCCATAAAAATCGATCAACAATCCATCCAAAAATCGTCTGTGAAAAAAAACAAATTCCCGCCATTTTCTGTTTTTGAAAACGTGAAGAAATGTGACCTCCCCCTATCCAGTCCCGGTCTGTACTTAGCAGCTGCTTGGAAATGGGTTACCCCTTATCCAAAGTGAGAGTCCGAATAGCAAATGTCCTCCCAGGAGCCTTTAACTACTTTTTGAGCCAATTTCGCCGCAAAAGCCTATTTTTCCAAAATACA
>JAJJMB010004025.1:261378-455893 GCA_023531105.1 Papaver atlanticum
CATTCCAACACCCTTACCTCGCCTGTTAGGTCCATAGGAACAAACCCGATCAAATTCAGCCCTTTAATCTCCATAAAAATCGACCAACAATCCATCCAAAAATCGTATGTGAAAAAAAACAAATTCCCGCCATTTTCTGTTTTTGAAAACGTGAAGAAATGTGACCTCCCCCTATCCAGTCCCGGTCTGTACTTAGCAGCTGCTTGGAAATGGGTTACCCCTTATCCAAAGTGAGAGTCCGAATAGCAAATGTCCTCCCAGGAGCCTTTAACAACTTTTTGAGCCAATTTCGCCGCAAAAGCCTATTTTTACAAAATACACCTACAAGGGATAAAATACCAAAATTAGTGCAAAAATGGGTACTAACACTATACATAAAAGAGATGAAAATAGACACATAAATGCGTCTATCAATACACAAGTTATGAACGGTTATGCTAAACACACATTTTGGTAATTCAAAAAGATTTGCAATGAATAACAATACCAATAAGCCTAGCGATTTCCCTTTCGATTCACAAAACAAGTTTATGAATTTACTTCCTTTAAACGAATGTAAAACATTGTTTCCTAGGAAGAAATCTTCACCCATACCCATACATAATCACAATATCATTCATACGATTATGTCGTTGTCTTATATACGAAGTTCAAAAGATAGACGTTATACTTCGTATTGTAATTCCTTAATACTATGTCTAACTAGAGTATAATCATTCACAGCTTCGCAATTATGTTTTCAATATGCACGACTTGAAAGATTCGTTAGGAATGAAACAGTTCAAGTCAAATATTACTAACCTCAAGTGGAAGGATGATGTCGTCGTTGTAGTTCTTTACTTCTTCACATTCTTCAAGTCTTCACGAAATACTTGTAAGTCTCATATCCTAGTAACTTTATAGCTAAACTATACGAAGTTGACTCTAGTAATAATCAAGCGACTCTTTAAATGAGTTTTTGTTCACTAAAATATGACAACCAAACTTGACATACCAACGCTTGGTGGGTTCAACCGAGCTATGCTCTAACAATCTCCCCCTTTTTCAATTTTAGTGACAAAACTCTTACATCATATGGATAAACAAATTACAAGAATTCATTACACGTACGCTTGATTCCAAATTTCAACAGAACAATAACCTGTATACATTCAATCCTTTAAATGCCACTGTTGACATTATAATAACAAAGCTAATACTCCCCCTAAAGGTAAGATGGGAATATTTTCAATCCGCACGTCTTTGTTATTCCCTTTGTAGTTAAGATAACCACAAGTATCAATATGATATCTTACTCCCCCTTAGTCTATGCTTTACTCTTTCGTTAGATATAACGTTTAAGCACCATTGTCCTTTCCATTAGTGATACCAAATCAATATCAAATCACTTGTTTACTCCATATATTTCTCCCCTTTTTTGTCACAAAATGACAAAGGTACGAGCAAATAAAGGACAAACCGAAAGGATCTTACAAATCTTACAAAGAGACTTGCAACCTATAAGAGTTAAGCACGAGGGTTCCACACACCATTTTTGATAACCAATATCATAATCGATTCTACAAGTGATTTTGTTTTGATATGTTACCAAGGAAATAATTGCCCGAAGAAATTTTCCCTAATAGTTTGGCAAATCAAAAATCGACTAAAATATTAGTTCTTTTGCTAAACCGATTGTACAAATACAATCGCTTGTTCGATAAGACCAAAATAAAGATCAGAATTAACACTTTTTTTCTCATCAGGATCTAAATATTCTCATCAATAACTTAGACCTTTCACTTTTAAACAGGACAAGTACTAGGTTAGTTAACTAGCATTTCTTGTTAAGGAATTCGATTAGACTTGAATAACCGAAACCTCCACTTTGATAAGTCTAACTAAGATTAGAATTAACTAAGTTTCTCTTTTCCGGAATCAAATTGGACTAAAAAATTGATCCCAAAAACTCTTTTTTTAAGCCATAAACAATTCATACAAACCAAATAAATCAACTTGTATAATCATTTACCTCAACCGGAATCAATTGAAACAAACATAGACATTATAGTACCGCAATTGCACCGAAATTTTTAAGCCTAAACAATTGATACAAAACAATAAAGCAAGATAACAATAGTTTTTCTTGACCGGAAACAATTGAATCACACACACATCCATACAAAAATAATGGAATAAACATCAATTGTACCGAAATTTTGTTAAGCAAGAGCAATAAATATATGCAATAAAATCAGGCTTTTCTTAAACAGGAAAATGATTAACTAACAAAGTCGTTACCTCAAGTTCCGCAACCTCTTCTCCCCTTAAGATATGTCATTAAGCGCCAGTTCAAGATAGAATTCTCCCCCGTTGTGTTGTCATCCTCTCGCAAGACAAAAGAACAACAACAAAGAGCAACCTTTACCAGAGAAAGGTTGAAAACCGGTTTTAACTATTGCAATGCAAAAGTTGAAACCCCGAAACACATATGCTTTTATGCTAAACCAAACGATTCAATATATTATGACTTTTTCACATATTGTTTCAAATAGATCCCCTCGTGATCCTTTGATAAAGCCTACCAACATGGGCTAGAACTCAATCCCGCTAAATCAAAAAGTCACCCAAACCATAAGGGTTCACACAATATGAGATCGAATATTAAGGTAACGAAAACCGAAATCAAACATCCCATAAACATACATAGAAATAAAATAAAGCATTCAAGCACAGGCTATGTAATCGAAAACTATCACAAGAAAAATTATAAAATAATAATTTTATTCATAAATAAGATAGTTTTATTCATAATAGACCTTGTACAATTTAATGAAAGAAATCAAGAACTGATGTCTATTTTCCCGGATTAAGAATCACAGCAAATTAACTTAATCTTTAGAAGTGCTCTCATTATTCACCGAAGATTCCTCAGTGTTCTGATTTTTTGAGTCTTCTCTTTTCTTTCAGATGATTCAGTCTCCTTTTCAAGAGATTTTCTTCCACGGTCAACTTTAAGAGAATTGACTCAAGCATCTTTTCATTCAAGACTGCAGTTTCCATAAGTCCACGAGCAACTTCAAAATCTCCAATTAACATAAGCATATGTTCAAAAGAAATATGATTCTTTTTATGTTCTTTTGAGAAATAGCATTTGAGCTCAACTTGAAAGGTTTCAATTTTTCGTAGTTGAGATTCAACATCAATAGTATTTTCACCCATCTTTGACCGCAAACAAAACACAGAGAGAAGTATCAGTCCTATAGATGGTTTAAATAAAAACACAAACTTGGTTTCCAAGATTGAGATACCTAATCAAGGTATATTATTTGTGGAAATATACACTTTCGGAAACAACATAAATTTTTCCCGAATCAGTATGATTGAGAGGATCCAAAAATATTTTTAACATTTCTCATGAACATTCCAGAGATCGAAAGTATTTTTCTAAAAATAGAAATAGGATTCCAGACATAGAAAAACACTTTAGATATTCATGAAATCAATAAATTGAGTATAATATTATACTTCCTTCTTATTCATGTGCTCCTTTTAAGAACTTCCCATTTATTTGAATCGAGCACATCTATGGAAATTCCGATCATTAATATCAGTTGTTGAAGTGGGCCTTTGATGGCTCAATTTTTTGTGGAACATGGTCCACCATGATATTTTCGAATATCCTCCCTTTTGGAACTATTCCAAGAATAGACTTCTTTAATTAAGTCACAACTTGAGTGATCTGATTTAACACAATAATCAGTTAGATGAACATAATCATAAGTGTGACAAGAAATCTTTTGAGTTGTGAAATGATCAGATCTCTTATATCGACCCAGAAATTTCTTGGAATGTGACAACATCATTTGATGAGTTTCTTTTATGGATTCTGTTTTAGACAGTTGATCAGTAACAAAAAAGCATAATCTGGAATCATTTGTAATTATGCACTTGTGCTAATCTTTCCCTTTGTCTGAGAGATAATCACTGTCATGATGAATGACAGATTGTTTTGACCGGATACTAGTCATAGGATTATCCCTTGAAACACGTCTATTTTGATTCTTGCAAGTGATTAGACCTTTAGAATCACAATGTTGTATATTAGTTAAGAGATTCTGAAGATTAGAATCACATATCCTTGTTTTAACTAATATAGCTCTTTTGGCTTGAACAAAGTCAAGTGTTTTAGATTCGGTATCTTCATGAATCAATGATTCTCTGACGATCTTTTCGGCAGATGGATAATATAAATTATCCTTTAGATTATATTTTTCAGCAAGCTTTATGAAAAATTTAATCTCATTACTGCCAGCTGAATCTGACTTGTTTGTCACAAGTGTTTGTTTTCGTATTAACACATCATGGTTAATATTTCCTGAGTTATGTTCCACTAGAGAACAAACAGTGGAGAGCTGTTTATAGGGTTTTGAAAACAAACATTCTTTTTGAAGTTTATCATCTTCTTGTTCTACGTTAACTGAATCACACATTAGATTCCATTTCTTATAGGTTGGATCGAACCAAATACACATTGTTAGATCTTTTCGTGTTTGCCTGCTCTGGTACCAATTGAAAAAACGAGGGTACCCAGATATACCTCAATCTAAAACTTTTCCACCTATAAGTCCTTTCTCCGAAAGTGATTGTCTATGGACTGAGTCGAGACAATACAACTAATCGGTTCACACTTCATATGATCGTCTATGTATACGAGATCGAAACAATACGACAACAAGATAACTTGTGTAATAGGTTCGGACTCAACCAAACACTATAGGATTGCTATCAAGTAAATAGGAATTAACATTTGTGTATTTTACTTCTAATTATGATAAAACAATTATAATTGCGGAAATAGAAAAGTAAAAGACACAGCAAGATTTTGTTAACGAGGAAACCGCAAATGCATAAAAACCCCGAGACCTAGTCCAGAATTGAATACTCTTAGAATTAAGCCGCTATACAAAATCAAACCAACTTCGTATAGTTGAGACCAAGCAACTAAACCTATAGTTCACCTAGTTCCGTCAGTATCCCTGCACCTCACACTTGCAATAAGTCACGCACTTGGAACAATTCCTTTGGTTCGTATTCCAAAAAATAAAGGAACAAAAAATCTGTTCGGTAACAACTCTTTTCAAACAACGTGATATGAGTTTGACAAAAGGCTCTTCCGTTTATCCCAATAAAATCCTTTGTCAGGTTCTTAGATCTATCCAATAACAACTACCAAAGTAATTGTTTATATTTTTCAATCAGTACTTTGAATTAAAAAGAATTGTATTGATGCCGATCTACTCAACTAATCAATCCAATCTATCACAAAGATAAACCGATTATAGTTGGATCCCTTTCCAGCCGAAACAAGTTTTGTGCACACCAAAGATTATGAACCCAAATCAGAAATCTTCTTCGTCTTCAAATCTTCTTTGATCTTCAATAAACACCTTCACACAAATAACTTGAATCTCTTGTGATCAATCACACACAGAACGGAGTCTGTTTACAATGGATTATCACAAGACGTCTTTAGATCTACAAACAGTCTAAAGAACTCCCGTCGAAACTTCGATCTAGTTTGAGTGAATCTTATATCAGAAGAGAAGATTCTCAAGCATAAACAAACTAGGTGCAATCAAAGTTCAACAACCGTTAGTCAATCAAATCAGTCGAAAACTAATAATAAACTGCAATTGTCTAGTTTCCCACCAACGGTACTAATAGAGCTTCTCAATCCCAAAGAAGTCTTTAAACCGAGCGTCCGTAAGAGATTTCGCCTAATTAGGTTACTTTCCTCTCCGAATAGGCGGCTCCACCAGTAACAACAAAACTAGGTAGTTTTGCTGGCTCTGAGGATTAGTTTGCTAGAAATGCAAACTTCGGTATTTATAGACAAGGAAGTTTGGACACCAAGGAATTTCCAAAACCGAAAATATTCTCAAGATATGCAATATATTTCCAAATTCGGTTTTCATAATTCCTGGAAATGCTCTGTCCAAATATTGACCGAAATCTCAGTATAAAATCTCCAACTATTAAATGCACATTACTAATTTTTATTTTCTAAAGATATGCAATTTAATTGCTGGAAATTAAAAGCATATAAAACTAAAAACCTTAATTAAAAGATTCTCAATTTATTTCGATCCGGGATTCTCCTTTAGCTATTAAGGAATATCTTTGAACAATAAAAGATAAGAGTTACTGCACATGTTCAAAGTATGTCGACATCTTTACTTTGTAAATCCTTTTTAATATTTACAATCTTGGAACCGATTTGCCACACTTCCAAACAAGTTTAGAATTGGTTCATCTGACTTCCAAGAACTATGTGATTGATTATCCTATCAAATCACCATTAATGGGTTTCACGGTTCTACCTCAACATAAAGTTTCGGTTCTACCTCCAAGTGGGTACTAGGATCGGTTACACTAGTTACCATAAAATGGCTATCTAAGTACTAGGATCGGTTACCACTTCTTATGGTAAAACTTGTGATCGGTTGACCAAGTTATAGGATCGGTTACACCAACTTACTAAAACTTGTTAAACCTCTTACAAGGATCGATTACACTCTCTTGTGATTAGTCACACCTCGTACTAGGATCGGTTACCCAATGTCTAGTATTTAGTCACACCAATTTCAAGATATCGATCTTACCATCTCAGGTGATTACTTAAGATCGGTTTCACTAATAAAAGTCATACCAATACATAAGTCAGGCCTTGTGAATAGTTTTACCAAGATACATAAACAAGTTATGAACTTATACTAAACACACATTTTGGTAATTCAAAAAGATTTGTAATGAATAACAATACCAAAAAAGCCTAGCGATTTCCCTTTCGATTCACAAAACAAGTTTATGTATTTACTTCCTTTAAACGAATGTAAAAATTGTTTCGTTGGAAGAAATCTTCACCCATACCCATACATAATCACAATGGAATTCATATGATTATGTCGATGTCTTATATACGAAGTTCAAAAGATAGACGTTATACTTCGTATTGTAATTCCTTAATACAATGTCTAACTAGAGTATAATCATTCACATCTTCGCAGTTATGTTTTCAATATGCACGACTTGAAAGATACGTTAGGAATGAAACAGTTCAAGTCAAATATTAATATTCTTGGATAACTAGCTTGAAGTATTCTAATTTATCAACTCCCGTTTCTTCTATATGTTTCTTCCCATTAAAGACCCGTCTTACTTCGGTTTGTACCTTCTCCATTACTCTTGGGTTTTGTAATAACTCGAACATTGCCCATAGTATTGCAGTAGCTGACATAATCGTTCCTCCAATCAAAATTTCCTATTGAAAAGCGAACAAACAATTAAATAACAAAATTTAAAAGCAGTAATCAACTACGTAAATTTTTCTAGTGCTATAAGCAGTAAGATTGAATTATACGAACCAAGACGGTTTCTTTAATATTTTCTGTTGTTAATGACGATTCGCCTCTCTGTTGAAGAAGTACATCTACTAGATTCTCCTCTAAATTAGCATCATTGTCATATTCCGTTTTACTGATCTTACTATATCTATGATCTTGGATAATTCCCTCTAAAAGCTTGTCGATTTCTTGATGTAAGCATAACATTCTTGATGTCACTTCACCAAGTCGGTGAATTAGTTTTAACGAAGGGAATAGATCTTTCATGCTCATTCCTACCAAAGTAATTGATCCACCGATCATCGAAATGACTTATTCACTAACTTTGCGGCTATCACGGAATGCTTCTCTTGAAGTGATAGTGCTGAACATGGATATAACTCGTTTACTTAGGTTGACAGGTACACCGGCCTGTAAAGAAATGGTTTTGATCATATTCTATACATCTTCCTCTCTTAGTGGTCGGAAGAATTGCAAATGTTAAGCACTTAAGAAATGCATGATGAAATTATTACACAAGTCCCTCTAGTAATCACCATAGCGAGAGAACGTGAGATCAGAAGTGTGGGTGCAAAATACCGCACACTCATTAGTTATGCGAAATAGTACCTTTGGTAGCAAGCGAACCTGAACACATACGATATGTCCAAGATGAAGAACCAGATGACGTCACCGAATCACAACAGAAGTGTGAAGAATCGTGCGGCAGTAAAGAATCCATGCGGCTACAACAAAGTCCAAGCGACGTTGACGGGCACCAGATCCGAAATTAGGGGCTTTATTAGCTGTCATCCACTATGTAAACTCCTATATAAGGAGCCAAAGGCCTTTGTAGAGGGAGAGATCTTTTTGGTGAGCTAAGGATAGGTATTTAAGAGAGAGAAAGTTATTTGCTTCCCAAGTTAGGGTTTGCTCTTATCATCTTTGTATTTGTTCTAAGCTTTAATAAAAGGTCTTGAGTATTTCATCATGGTTTCTTAGATTACATCATAGATTATCAATAGGGTGTGGTTGTGGGATTTCCTGCAACTACATTTTGGCGCTAGAAAACAGCTTGGAGGATATGGAAAAAATAGTTCTCTTGAAGGAATGGGAAAAACAGAAGATAACATTCGCAGCAGATGATATACCAGAATAGAATCTGAGGCGAACAGACCCGCTAGTGATTACAATAACTGCAGAGCGAAAATAAAAAAATGAAAGCGCGAAAACATCAGAACGATGGGCGGTGGAGAAAACCTTGATAGACACGGGCAGCTCGGTAGACATTCTATTCTATCGCGCATTCAGGAGTATGGGATACAAGGATGCGAATTTAACGCGCTCAACATATAACATACACGGTTTTAATAAGACAATAACAAAACCAAAAGGTGAAGTAACCATGCGAATACTTTTAGGAGAAATATAAACGCAGGTAACGTTGTGCGTGGTGGATCTGGAATCACCATACAACATGTTATTGGGACGGCCATGGGTGCATGCGATAAAAGGTGTGGCCACAACTCTCCATCGGTGCGTACGTTTTCCAATACCAAGTGGAATAGGCGAAATCAAAGGGGATACTAGGAGCACGAAAATTTGTAGTCAAATAGATGTGAAGAATTATGAAGGACGCGCAAAGAAGCGAAAGGATAGATGGAGGAAGGAAAAAGAACTGGAAAAAAAAAGAACTAAGAGTATACATGATAAGAGCACAGGAAGGAAAAGGAATACCAAGCGAGATCCCAGAAAGGGAAGGTGAACCAATACATAAAATAAAGGAACCATCACCACTAGGAGAACCAAAAGCAAATTTCACCGCAGTAGAGCCAACAAAAGACATAAATATTGGGACAGAAGAGGAACCAAAGATGTTGAAAATCCTAACTAAGATGGACAAGGAAGAAGAAGAAAAGACAATCAACCTGTTGCGCGAATATAAAGACATTTTCGCGTGGAGCATGGACGAAATGCCAGGTATAGACTCTTCTGTTGCATGTCACAAGTTAGATATCAACAAGAACGCATGACCATTCAAGCAAAGGATAAGGAAGATAACAACAACATATCATCCTCAAATAGAAGCAGAGTTACAAAAGATGTTAGATGCAGGAATAATAAGGCCAGCAAAGTACCCAGAATGGATAGCAAACATGGTAGTAGTGCCAAAGAAAAATAAAGGAATACGGATCTGCATCGACTTCATCGACTTCAGGTAAGGACAGATTATCATTAATGGACGGATATTCAGGCTACAATCAAATCCCTCTAGTTGAAGAAGATCAAGAACACACGGATTTCTTCGCACCAAGAGGATTATATTGTTACACAAGAATGCCTTTTGGTTTAAAAAAGCAGGTGCAACATATCAAAGAATGGTAGAAAAGATATTCGCGAAGTGGGTGTATACAACATTAGAAGTCTACGTGGATGATATGCTAGTGAAGAGCAAAAACGAAGCAGATCATGTTGAGAACTTAAAAGAAATATTTGAACAGATACGGAAATTTAAAATGAAGATAAACCCAGCAAAATGCATCTTTGGAGTAGCATCAGGGAAATTTCTAGGTTACATTGTATCAAAAGAAGGAATTGAAGTGGATCCAGAGAAGGTGCAAGCGGTTCGAGACATGCCATCACCCGCAACCATAAAAGACGTGCAGAAATTAAATAGACTACTAGCTTCATTAGGCCGGTTCATCTCACGCTCCTCAGTCAAATGCAAGCACTTCTTTAACATCTTGAAGAAGGGAACTAAATTCGAATGGACGGATGAATACGAGAAAGTGCTACAAAGTATTAAGAATTATTTAATGAATTTATCTATTTTGCAGAAAGCGGAGCCGAGAAAAGAATTATTAATATATTTAGCATCAACACCGCACGCGTTAAGTGCCGTATTGCTACGCCTAGATGGAGGAATCAAGAAGATAACGTTGACACGTTGATCATACTAAATGATCAAGTCTCACTACTTAAGATGCATATATATATATATATATATAAATTTGTATGTTATGTTTCCAATATGAACGACTTGAAAGCAACGTAGATAGAAATCGAAAAAGTCCATTCTTATATTATTAACCTCAAACATAATGATGATCTGTTCGTTTACTTCAAGTTTTTCAGAATAACACGAGTTTTCCTCAATATTTCCATACTTCCTAGTATAACCTAACGAAGTTGAAATCTAGTAATCTAATCAAGCATCCTTGAGTTTTGGAGCTAAAATATAACAACCAAACTAGATAGGCCAACGCTTGGTGGGTTAAACAGAGAGATGCTTTAATACATTATACATTCTCATCACAATAGGTTTACATAGAAAACCGAAAATACAACATCAAAACTATAAACCCAAATTTAGGAGGGTGATGATGAGCCCGTTGGGAGTGGTGGATCCCATACTGAATGCCATGGGATCCAGCGGGAAAAAAAGTAATGTAGGTTTGTGGTTTTCACATTGTTTGTTGAAGAACTATAATCATTCCATTGAAAAGGTTATTTGGGAACAAAAGGGATGGAATCAGAACCAAATCATGTTTTCTAGTAACCCACACACCAAAGTGATCTACCATGTCAAGGTCTTGGCTTTGGGTGATCTTCCAATCAAAATGGTTTAATGTTATGTTTCTGACAAATAATACTTGTAGAATTGAAATAAATGAAACCTAAGAATGACAAAAGAAAGATAAAAGAGTACTTCGAGGGACTCTAACCTCCAATCAACACGAAGTGATTCAATAAGATTTCATTGATACCCCAGTTGACAGAAGGCTGAGATTATATGTTGCATAACCAACATTACAGTTGAAATGTATTAACGCTTTTCACTAAAGGGGAGGTTAAAAAATGAACCGACTTAACGTAATATATGTTAATGACAACCATTATAGTTGAAATGTATTAATATTTTGACGAGCATATTCCCACAAATACTACAACTATAATGGTTGTCATTAACATATATGTGGAACACAGTATCCCGAAGTCAGAGTGACCTCGTGCAGTTGTGCGCGTAATTATCAACTGAGAATGAGGATGACAATAAAAATGCCATAACGGTGTCGTCATTTTGATTTCCCCAGTAGGATTCATGGACAAAAGGTTAGTTATCAAGAAGACCTCACAGACACCTCAAATCGAAAACCCAAACATAAATGAGTAAACAAATAATTCTCACAGGGGTTTGTGCAATATATTATACCTCATGGGTTATATTTCACCGAGAACCAAGCATCTTTAGTTTACTTAGTGGTTCGAAATCTGTAGGTAAAAAATGAGAAAATAATGTACGAAAAATGCAGTTGAATTTACAAAGTTTCAGTGCCAGTGGTGAGATATGGACCATATGCATCTCCAGCTGATGCGTGAAATGTACTACTAGCATTCTTCAGAATTTGCCATGGGGGCCTTGATAACATTCTTCCGATAATATTGAAGATGCAGATAGGCCCAAAAGGGGAGTCCCAAGACTCCCAACCCAACTGTCTCAATAACAGACCAAAAATGAACGGCTTTTGATGTAGTAGTAGTAATTTGCCAAAGGGTGGCCTGAAGCGCCATTCCGGCCAGTAGATTTTCTTAGCAAGGAGCACTAAGGCACGACTGCAAATTGTCTCCTATTTTTCGAAAGGAATTTCCGGTCCTTGGTGGTGGTGCAATCTTTTCCTCCTAAGACACTACAAAACCAGCCTAATGCTTGTTTTTTGTTTTTAAAGATTGGATTTCTTGAATTAGAGCGAAGCCTTACAATCTTTCATTTGGACCATTCCCAAAATACATGTTATGACATTCTTTGATCCGAAACCCTCGTGTACAAGGGCATTGTTCATTTAATTTTAGTACGTAGTTTGGAATACACTTCAAAGTTAGACTTCAAACAATCGAAATACACTTCAAAGTTAGACTCCGATTTAGTGCACAATTTCTAACTAGAGTCTACGTATGGCACAACAAGCAACAACAACCTCCTCTAGCTTCACATTTTTCTACCGCCTTGCTAAAAAGAAGAAAAAGAGTTTAGCAACTAGAAACAAAAACAACTCGTTTAAAGAAGCTTCCCGGTCACCCGAAACTTGACACCCAAGTAACAAAACCCTTGTTTATAGAAATTTCTCGGTGGAACACAAACTTGACTAATAAGTAACACATTTCAACTCAAAAAAAAATCCTATCCGTATATTTCTCAAAATCCCCAAAACATAAAAGGCCACTGCCACCGCAAAAAGCCTCCAACAAGGCAAACAAACAGTCTCTCGGAGTAGCAGTGGGAGGTGGTGGCATTTCTACTACAACAGAAATCAGCAGAAAAAGAACTCACAATCGCTGATACTACTACAACAGCTCAACCTACAAGCAAAAAGTAAGCTCGAATTTCTCTCTTGCTAGTATAATCACTGCAAAATTTCATGGTTTTTGATTTTTTGGTCATGGAAGTGCTAGGAAGAAGATGGAAAAGCAGGAGGAAAGAGACTCAAAGAAGATGAGAAGGAAAACAAGGTAAAATGATACATTCTATAAAAGAGATACTTTTACTTTTTCAATTTGACCTATTTTTAGGCTAAAATGAAAAAGTGAAAGTATGTCTTTCCAAAAACAGAGGGAATAGAAAATTTAGAACTTTGTTTGAGAAAAATGTTATAAAGTTCTATTGAAATCTATCTATAATGTGTGTTTTGATTATTTGTAGGCACAAATCTTGAAGGGATCTAAGCTTAATAACCCTGAAGCAGCAGCACATGAAGATATGGATCCAAATCTAAAGACCTAAAGGCCTAAACAAATAAAGTTCCCACGTTGAACGGTGAGAAAATCCTCAATTCCTATTGGTCGAAACAGACTTTTTTTGAGTTTTGTGAAACGAACGTTCTGGTGAGGACACTTGGCAACGTGTGATTACTTTAAAATAATTCTTTTAAAATTTATGAAAGTGCAAATTCAATCCGGAAGTCGTTAACTTACCATATTAGGATGCCTTTTTCCAAGTTAATATGGAATTGTTGCTAATCTTTGGCCTAGCACTAAGTAGTTTCCCAATTTATATTGTTGTCGGTTTTTATGTCCTCTCTTCGTTTTGTTCTCCATTCTTTTTTGTGGTCGTAAATAAGATTAAGAAAGATGGATATTCGTGGAAATCCATGGTATAAACGTTAATACACAGGTATAATCGTGTAGTGTCTTAACAGGTCTTCTCTGCATAAACATCTCAAGGTGGATTATATTTCGTAAGTATGGTTTTTTTCAGCACATATATTTTTGATCAGTTGGAGAATGGGAAAGGTTGTGATAGATTGTGGTTGAAGCATTATGTATTAATCTATTTATAGCAATATCACGACCCCACTTTTTTATGGCTTACAAGATTTTTTCATGGTTTATGATATTTGTAGGAGTCTCCTTCCAAATGGGAAAAGTTGTCAAATGGCTTCTGCTCAATAATCTTGCAATAAACCCAACTGAAATTGGTTTTGACTGGGTCAATTAACTAATATTGAAGGAACATGGAGGGGTGGTGGAGGAGAATCGGGAGAAAAGATGGCAGAAATGGTGGTAAAGGTGTTGGATATGGTACATGTCTTTGGACGAGTTGCGGTTTTGTGGAGTTGATGTGGGCCATGGCCAATTCCACGTGCTTCATACATACTTTTTGCGAAAAAAAAAGGAAAAAAAAAAGAGCACATATATCCCATCTTTTCTCCGCATAGCATCACCCCGCCACCCCGAATAGAAAACCCATCTTCCTTGGGAAAGGCCGAAGCCCCGCGCATCCAAATCAAAATTATGGGTAAAAAAAAAAATCCCGGGAAAAAAATAATCCGCCCATATCCCATCTTTTCTTCGCATAGCATTGCCCCACCACACCAAATTAATAGAAAATCCATCTCCACGGGTGGGCAAAAGCCCCGCGCCTCCAAATCAAAAATATGGGTAAAAGAAGAAAAAAAATGCCCAAAATAAATAAATAAAATCCACACATATAACCCATCTTTTTTCCGCATAGCAAAGCCCCACCCCACCAGATAAAAAATTCATCGCCACGGGGCGGGACGCAGCCCCGCACATCCAAATAAAAAATATGGGTAAAAAAAATACCCGATGCGTAGCAAGGGCACAAATCTAGTATAGGTTTAAAAATTGTAGTAACTCCTTTGATTTAGGTTTCGATTTTGAGGATTATAATACTTGATTTTGTGTGTTTGTATGTTGTTGAATTGAAGCAATTTTCCATGTTACAATGACTATTGCCGGATACATTGAAACCTATAAGGAATTTTAGCCTGGTGAACACCGTGAATATGATGACGCCATCTCGTTGAGTGGTAATTACAGTTGATGCTAGTTATACAGCTATTTTCTAAGTGGTTTGGTATTTCTTGAATTTATTTGATAAGGCGTCATATATATATATTCATTCTTATAGCAAGGGTCATGGACTTGGAGCATGTAGCTGTAGGAAATCCCACAACTACACCGTAGATAAAATTAACACACAAACTTATTAAAACAAGTAAAGAAGATTGGAATTAAGCCATAATATTTCTTTTGAAGGTTCATACACAAAGACAATATCTCTCAAAGTATACAAACCCTAACTTTCTCTCTCTATTCTCTCTGGATATTACATGGACTAGAGAAAACCTCATTACCCTCTACAATGCCGTCTTTCTCCTTATATAGGCTTTTTCTATGGTGGATAACATCTAATAAAGTGATTTCTTCTCCTACAAACTCGGCTAAATCTTCTCTCCGATGTCTCTTTATCGTACTAGTCTTGGTCAACGATTTTCTCATACTGAGATCTCGCTATTCATGTGAGCCTTGTGTTTGTCGCTCTTGTTCAATCCGATGGATTATCGTTATGATATCTGATGCCTTTATCAGATTCCTTCTTTATCGTATGTCTCTTATCGTTAAGGTCTGTCGTTGTCTCGTTGTCGGGACACTTACAATTTGTCGTGTTCAATACTTTCTAAAACATGGCGAGGCGATATTTCATACCTACATTCCGCCTCTTCTCGAACTGGTCTTCTAAAGGAGGAATAGTAAGAGAATTTCATGTTTTCTCGCCATGTCTCTTCATATTACATAGCTGTCATCACGTTCTCCGTGAATATCGTGTAACCATCCACACGTATTCTTTTCTTCCCTTTATGACCGACACTCGCCCTTTTTAACTTGTTACCTTTTCTACCGCTTACCCGTCCGTATAAAATCTTGGTGAAAAGATTTTCATCTTCTCATTTGTCTTTTCAACTCTTTTTCTCTCTGTAACTTCTTTCCTCTTTCCAGAGTCATTCAAACTTTGTTCGACTTTCCTCTTTGAATTTCTTCTTTCCATCAGTAATGGCAACCCCAGCAGTAAACTCCCCCGTTTCCGAACCTTCGTCCATGTAAGTTATACTTCCTTGATTTTTCTTTAGTTTCTGAATCTGAATTTCTGGCAATTAGGGTTTATGCTCTGTTTATGCTCTATTTTTTATTGTTCTGTTCTTGGTGATTTAGGCTTTCTCATTTCTGCTACTGTATTTGTTTCACTGTTTCTGACTTCATCCCCATACTTGAATTCCTGGATAGTGTTATTCCCCCAAAAATTATCAAGAAGCCCTTGTCGGAGTTGATAGTTGATCTTGCGGAGGAAGGATGCACACTTTCTTCCCCTACTGGCTCAGAGCCCCATACATGTTTAGACTACAAGTGGATCACCTCGGAGGACTGGACTTCGATAAGGATAATTATATCTATCGGATAATTACATGCCGGATTACCCATTCCTCTCTACAATCCTGCAAGACCACTGTTCTAGGAGATCCTATCTCGCATTGTTCCTCAACGTGGAATCTACCAGCTCTACGGCAATGCCATTCGGACTCTCATGGAATTTTCTGCTCGTGCGGCAGGATCTACTGGTTATCCTGATAAGGATGAAGAGTTTAATCCCTTAGACTTCACTGTTGATTCTTTCTTTCAGTAGTACTCAGTGAGCTTATGGATAAAGAGGGTACTGAGTGGGGCATTCTCTTTGAACGTTCCAGGAAGAAGCTTTCCAAAAGGATCATGACCGATGTAGACTTTTCAAGCAACAATAATTTCTACTGTCGCCATTCTAGCGATGAACATTGGATGAAACACCATCTTATCGTCGAAGGTCCTTATATTTTAGGAACGATTGAAGGTAATGATCGCATTGGTCGTGATGAAAGCCACAACATTAAACCATATTCTCCTTGGGTACTAAGCTGGCCTGAGATGGATCCCGAAGTAAGTTCCTCTTCATTTGCCCATTCTTTTGCTTTCCTCGCGAATTGCTCCTATTGTTACTCTTTCTTCTCCGCATCCTGGTCATGTGTTGAAAGCATAAAGATGTGGCAGACGATCTTCGGAGACTAAGGAGGTAAGGAATATTATTTAGTTGTTGCCTCTATTTCTTATCTTTCTTTGACTGTGAAGGATGACGTCGGCGATAAGACTGTTCAACCTCATAGGGGTAAATCCAAATCTCGTGGGTTCAACTTGACTGGTCCTGTAGTCAAGAGTCCCAAGAAAGACATTCCTAATAGATGAGATATTATTCCCTTACCTTTCTTAGAGTTATTCTAGTTATTCTCTACATTAACTGAAAATATCAAGTCATTAATAAACATAATATAAAACAACCAAAGAGAGGCAAGGCTCTCTAAGGAAGATGATTCATATTTCAACATGGTATCATCCTAACCTCGATCCTATTCTCTTTTTTTCAAATTTTTTATTTTTCTTCTAAAAAAAATAAAATAAAAAATCATATGGCTGGTGATAAAAAACCTCTTCATCCGGCGTTTGTTGTCACAAACATCAAATCCTTAATCCCTATTCTCCTAGACATTAAACAGGATGAATACTCTTCATGGGTTTTTCTTTTTGAACTCCATCTTCAAGCTCACCGTCTCCTCTTTCTCATTGACGGATCAGCAACGCCAGCGGATCTTGATGCCGATACCGTAAAACAATTGGACGCACTCTGTCGCCAATGGATGTTCTCTACCATGGCCAAAGATTTAATGCTTACCGTCCTCAAATCTGGCACCACTGCTCATGAGATTTGGAATCACCTTAAGAAGCTTTTTCAAGACAACAAAGGTAATCGCGCTGCAACCCTTGAAAGTAAATTTGTTAATCTTAAATTTGTTGATTGTACTGGTGTTGATGATTACTGTGACAAGTTAAAATCACTGTCCGATCGATTACATGATCTTGATTTTCCCATGAATGAGAAGAGATTGGTTATCAAACTCGTTAATGGCCTTCCGGAGGAATACAACACCGTTGCCTCATTCATTCAACAATCAATGCCAAGTTTTGATACTGCTCGATCACAACTTCGTACGGAGGAAATTCGTCGTTCCCAGCAAACCCTAGCAGCTCCGCCTACAGCACTGGCTGCTGCTGCTGCCTACTCTTCAAATCGTAATACACAGCGGCCAAATCGTTCAACCAATGGCCGACGTGGTCCTCGCCCTGCCTCCAGCTACAGCAACACAGTGGCTCAACCACCCCTACTGCCAACACCAACTATGCCTCGCCTGCACACCTACCAGTCGTATTGGCCACCAAACTGGCCATTGCCCCCTTGCCCGTACCCTACAGCACCATCCTGGCAACCATCGTCTTCACCCTGTAGGCCGCATAGCAACAGCGGTTCTCTACAGCAACATCACCAGCGTACACAACGCGGCAGGTCACCTGGACTTGGCCGTGGCCAAGCTTTCCTCATTCCCAGCACTGAACTTCTCCAACCCGACGATATTGCAGAGGCGTATGGTTCCATGAGTCTTCAGCCACCTGACGATGCATTCTATATGGATACTGGCGCCACATCGCACCTCACTACAAATCAAGGTACGCTGCATAACGTTTTCAACTCTAGCAATGTTCATTCTATTCTAGTTGGCAATGGCAACATCATTCCGGTTACGGCTAGTGGTACCAAGTTCTTAAACCTTTCTTTTCGTATTCTTCAGCTCAAAGATACCCTAGTTGTCCCTGATATTATCAAAAACCTAGTATCTGTTCGTAAATTCACCACTGATAATCATGTGTCTGTTGAATTTGACCCATCTGGTTTTTCTGTGAAGGATCTGATTTCGAAGAAGACTATTCTACGATGTAACAGTTCTGGAGATCTCTATCCTATAACCAAGTCTGTCGTCTCTTCTCCCACTACGTCCCTGCCTCAACCTATCTCTCTTGCTGTTTGCTCGCCCAATGTTTGGCATAACCGTCTTGGCCACCCTGGAAAGGCTATCATAGATGTCCTACGCACAAAAAGTCTTATTTCATGTAATAAAAGTGCATGTTCTACACTGTGTCATTCCTGTCAAGTTAGCAAACATGTTAGATTACCATTTTCTGAGTCTAATTCAAATACTTTTGCACCTTTTGATATTATTCATAGTGATTTATGGACCTGTCCATCACATGTCGAGACAGGTTTTCGATATTACCTTATTTTGTTGGATGATTTTACTAATTATCTATGGGTTTATCCTTTAAGGTTCAAATCTCAAGTTTATACAAAATTCTTGGAATTTCACTCATTTATTAAAACTCAATTTGAGCGTGACATCAAAAGTTTCCAATGTGACTTAGGGCGTGAATTTGATAATTCCTCTTTTCATAATTTTGCTCATACAAATGGCTTTGTTTTCCGATTCTCTTGTCCTCAAACTTCCTCTCAAAATGGCAAGGTTGAGCGTATGATTCATCGTGTCAACGACATTACTCGTACACTTATGTCTCACGCCTCCATTCCTTCAAAGTATTGGGATGACTCTGTCAATATGGCAGTCTATCTCCATAACATTCTTCCTACCAAAATTCTCCATTTCCGTTCTCCGGTTTTTGCTCTATATGGTCGCCAACCTACGTATAATCACCTTCGCATATTTGGCTATCTTTTTTACCCTAATCTTTCATCCACCACACCTCACAAACTTGCCCCCCGCTCTACTAAATGTGTTTTCCTTGGTTTTCCTATCAATCATCGTGGTTATCGTTGTCTTGATCTTGCCACTCATAAAATAATCATCTCTCATCATGTTACTTTTGACGAAACTGTTTTTCCCTTTGCAACTATTGCTCCCACCAATTCAACAGAGTCCGATTCCTCTACTTCGCCTATCCATCACTCTTTAGCTGACAATCTTGCCTACCCGTCAGCGGCATCTTCAACCTCTTCGCCTGCTGTACACAGTGCACCTATTCCCTATACTCCTCCACACAGGCGTAGACCTACAATGCCTACTGCTCCTTCCGCTTCTATTCTGTCAAGTCCAGCTACTACTCCTTCGCCTGAACAACCTACAGTTTCTGTCGCCTCTCCCATCCAGGACTCTCCAGTTCCAACTTCTGTTCAGCCCTCCACTGTTACGGCTCCACCCATCCTTCCCTATACTCGTCCAGTTACTCGGGCCTCACGTGGAATTTTCTGCCCCAATCCCAAACTCAATCTTCATGTCCAGTCCAAGTCTGTGATCTCTCCATTGCCTCGTTCTCACTTATATGCTCTTAGGGACCCTAACTGGAATGCGGCCATGCTAGATGAATACAATGCTATGTTGAAAACTAATACTTGGGTACTTGTTCCACGGCCACGAGATGCACATGTTATTCGTTCTATGTGGCTTTTTCGCCACAAGTTTAATGCCGACGGTTCTTTGCAGCGTCATAAGGCACGTCTTGTTGCAAATGGTAAATCCCAACAGATTGGGGTTGACTGTTTTGAAACATTTAGCCCGGTTGTCAAACCGGCTACTATTCGTACTGTGCTCACTATTGCAGCTTCACGTTCCTGGCCTATACATCAGCTAGATGTCAAGAATGCATTTCTTCACGGGGATTTGACTGAAACAGTTTATATGCATCAGCCGCCGGGTTTTGTTGACCCTGCTCACCCTGATTATGTGTGTCGACTACGTCGATCTCTTTATGGTCTAAAGCAGGCACCTCGTGCATGGTTTCAGCGTTTTGCCAAGTTTATTACCAATTATGGTTTTCGGGGCAGTGTATGTGATCCCTCTCTCTTCGTCTATCAATCCGGATCCGAGACGGCATACTTACTACTATATGTTGATGATATTATTTTAACGGCAAATACTGATCAACTTCTTTGTCGTTTTATTGCATTGATGAAACGAGAGTTTGCTATGACTGATCTTGGCCCGCTGCATCATTTTTTGGGTATTTCTGTTCACCGCTCCTCTTCAGGTCTCTACTTGTCTCAATCAGTCTACACGAAAGACATTATTGCACGGGCATCCATGACAACTTGTAATTCCGTGGCAACACCGGTGGATACTCATTCGAAACTCAGTGCAACTTCTGGTCCGAATTGAGGATCCAACTCTATATCGAAGCCTAGCGGGGGCTCTACAGTACCTTACTTTCACTAGACCGGATATATCCTATGCAGTTCAGCAGGTATGTCTGTTTATGCATGATCCTAGGGAGCCTCACATGCAGGCCCTTAAGCGGATCCTTCGTTACCTTCAGGGTACTCTTGATCATGGCTTGTTTCTATCTTCTACCACAATTTCTGGTTTAACTGCATATTCCGATGCCGATTGGGCGGGATGTCCAGATTCTCGTCAATCAACTTCAGGTTACTGCATCTTTCTCGGCGATAATCTAGTTTCCTGGTCTTCCAAGCGTAAGGCAACAGTCTCACGTTCCAGTGCTGAAGCTGAATATCGGGGAGTTGCCAATGCAGTTGCTGAGACTACTTGGCTTCACAACCTACTTCTTGAGTTACATCTTCCTGTACGACGTGCCACCATTGTATACTGTGATAATGTCAGTGCAGTTATATGTCTGGAGATCCTGTTCAACATCAACGCACCAAACATGTGGAGATTGACATACATTTCGTACGTGATCGCGTTCGCATTGGTGACATTCACGTCTTACACATACCCTCGGAAAATCAATATGCTGACATTTTTACCAAGGGCCTTCCTCGCTAGCTGTTTACTCGTTTTCGTACTAGTCTGAGCGTCTGCTCTTCTCCCGCTCCGACTAAGGGGGTGTAATAGATGAGATATTATTCCCTTACCTTTCTTAGAGTTATTCTAGTTATTCTCTACATTAACTGAAAATATTAAGTCATTAATAAACATAATATAAAACAACCAAAGAGAGGCAAGACTCTCTAAGGAAGATGATTCATATTTCAACAATTCCTACTGTCAATGATCAGTCTGTTCCTTCCTCTGTGATTAAGCCTGTTGATCCTGCAGCTGAGGTCCTTACCCAGCTCAGCGAGAAGAATCCTGGACCTTTTGTTGAGAAATCAGACCTAGGGGGTCCCAATAAGTCTGACGAGAAGGCTTCTCCTATCGGTCTCGAGAACCAGATATCCGAGAAACAAATTCCTGATGAGCCTATCGGAGAGGAGCACTCCGTTGTTCATTCTCCTCTTAAAGACAAGGGGGTTCCCTCTCCTATTCCTACTGATGCTTTGGGATCTGCTTCTCGTGCCGGGGGACCAATCTGCTAACGAGAAACCGCCAATATCTCTCCCTTGTGCTTATTCCGACATCGATACCGAGTTCTGGTCTGAGCTTTTTGGAAATGTCAAGCTTCCTTCTGTTGATCCTGATATGATGAACATTTGTGTTGGGATGAAGAAACTGTGTTCCACCGTTTCTCTCAACGAGCAATCTCAACTCGATGTTGCTGCAAGTCTCTCGTATTCTCAAATTGCCGGCTTCGAGACCATGGTAAGTCATTGTGTCACGTATTTTTGCACAGCTCATTGCATTAATAATTTTATCGTTATCTCTTATTTTTCTCCTTTGTCGAGGATTAATCACGGATATCAATTTCGGATGGCGCTTTTAGCTAGTCATCGCAGTATGTCTCAAGGTCTCAACCTTGCTGGAGATCGGATCAAAACTCTAGAAGGGGATCTTAAGGCTGAGCGAGAACATTGCATAGCGGGGGAGAACAAGAACAAAGAGATTCGTGGTAAGATATCTTATTTTCTTGCTAATGCTGGTTTGTCTTTGTATTCCAATTCTTAATTTTTAGCTTGTTCGTATATAAGATGTCCACAAAATATGGATTTTGGATAAAAGACCTCCAATACAAAATCGAGGATTTAACAGCTGAGAATGCGAATCTCCTGAGTCAAGTTGATATCTTCAATTCAGAGCATGTTAAACTGAATGATCGCGCCAGTGAATCCAGTGCTGAGAATTCTCTTTTAAGGAAGAAAATAGAGAATATGGTGGCTTAAGTTGATCATTTTTGTAGACGAATTAGAAAATACTGATGAGTTGAACGTGACTTTGGGAGATGAAGTTCTCATTCTGAGGAAGATAAGTCTGATTTGGCCAATCAAGTTGAGTCTTTAAGATCCAGATCCTCCACTGAGTATGATAAGTTGTCTAAGGTGTGCGATACTCTGAGAAATCGTCTTCGTACTAAGAAGATTGAAATTGCTGATCTCAAGGAAGGAAGGAAAGAATTGCTCGCCGAGAAAAATAAAATTCTTGAAAGTAAGGGTGAGGTTATCGAGAAACTAAGGATTCAAGAAGAAGAGAATTATCAATTAGGCTTTCTCTGCATACTTTGACGAGTCAGAATAAGTCTCTTGTTGCTAGTAGTTCCCATAAAACTTCTCGCATGAAGGGTAAGGTTGGAGATGATTTTGACAAGGCTTTATCTAGAATTGAGGATGCTCAGGTCAAGATGGCTGAATTTGCCAGCTCGAAAGAGCTTTCTGAAGAAAATCTTAGACCGACTCTTGAGCAGAAGGAAGGTAGTTCACAATTGGGCTGCCTCAGCTTCTGTTCTGATTTTGAATTATATATGTTTCTTTCCTTCATCATCCAAGTTTCCTCATTATTATTTTTTTATCCCAGAACACGAGAAAAATTTGAAAGTGGAGCTGGCCCATTTAAAGAGCAAGATTCTTCACATGCAACAGGATCTAACCACCGCTCAGTCCGAGAATGATTCGTCTTCGCAACAGCTTGTTGATCTCAACAATCAGTTATCGCAGCTTGAACTCGAAAAGAACTCTGAGAGACAAGTTAAAGAGGATCTAGAGTCTTTGGTTGCGAAGCTCAAGAGACAGAAGGAGAGGCTTGAGAGGAATTCTCAAAAACGTGCTCAACTAAGTCTTAACGAGCGGTGCCAGAAGTTTAAAAATGAGCTCTATGAACTGAAGGGTCTGGATCCGGAAGAAGTTGAATACGCTGAGGTTAGCTCTGATGAGAAGAACACCAGCTCTGAGGACGAGTCCGATGGAGATGAGCATAATGACGATGAGGATAACTCCCAGGATCATTCTCGGACTTCTTAGCGATAACTTATCTTACCTATCCTTTACTTCGATCTTCAGCTTTCACTTGTATATTGCTATTTTTTGGATAACATCTGGGCACTCCCAAGCTTGGGGGGAATTTTTTGGTCTTCTATGTAATCGGATATTAACTTGCTTCATCTTCTAATCTCTTACATATTCTTAAGAAATATTGCATCAAAGTATTCACGATAATATGGTTAATTTATCGCACTACTTCGTACGATATGTTAGATTTAAAGAGTATCATTATAGCCATAATGTTTAGTCGACTTATCGTATTATGTATGTGATAATGTTGACATTTGATTATCTTGTATATGTGATATATTAGGCTTGATCCTGTTATGCGATATCTTGATGATGAAATTCGAAAACATTTCTGACTGAAAAGGTAAAGAATACATAACCTGATTTTGCATCCCCATACTTGCCTCTGTTCTTTCCCTTTGAGGAAATATTTTTGAATTTTCTTTTCCATGATTGTTCTCCCTGCTGCTTGCTTTATTTAGATATCGCATCCTCTTCTTAGGGCATAACCTTTGCATCATTTCTGCCTTTCATAGTTATTTTGGGATTTTCATACCTTTGCGTTCCTCCTGCCTCAGTGAGATATTCTCATGTATATCATATAGGTCTAAATATGCTTCTCGCATATTTGCTTTTTCGTATTTATTCATTCTTTAGGGCGAGGTCATTGATATGTAATTACTCTTTTTGACCAATGGTTGAATGACCCAATCCCGTCGACGAGATCGCAGACGCCTACAGGGTCTTATTGTGCCTCTCCCCTGTTTTGTAGGTCTTATCGTTGCCTCATGGTCATCATTTATTATTATCATTTTCTGAGGGCGAGGTCGCCGATATTTGATTACTTGTTTTGAGCAATGCTTTCAGAGACCCAACCCTGGCGACGAAATCGCAGTTCCATGTGCTCTTTCGAGTCATTGCCCATTGATCTCGCCTTATCATTGTATTTTTATTTTCTTTATTTTCTTTTGATTTTTTCGCTCTAGTATTGTAGCCTATGCAGGTATGCGACAATGCAATAGGCCTAATACACTCCCGTGAGTAAAAATCCCCATAACATAATTGTCGTTTTTGGCACTGTACGGCTCCCTAGTGGAGGGTGTCGTCCCTTTATATCCCCCTGATTGCCCCTTCGAGGAAGATAACCCTTAAATGATACAGTTGGGTTCCTCCCGTATGGTTATGCCGACAGTCAGTATTGTCGTGACCTCTTATCCCTTCGCCGATGAGGCTCTTGGTTACGAGATCACACCCTAGGTGGGGTTTCTTGGGGACCGGATGCATCCCGTGCCAGGAATCTATCTAACTAGGGTGCACGCCAAAAATTGAGTACCTAGCCTCGCGTCTGAGGATTTGATTATTTTTTTATTTTTCTTTTCTTTTGCTTTTGCTTATTCTTTTTCCTTGCTGTAGAAGGTCTTTTTGTATTCTTTTACACTTGTCGTGCTCTTTTGCATTTGATTTATCATGCTTGCTTTATTGCTGCTTTGTCGCAGTTATTTTCTTTGTTTTTGCTTTTGCGAGAAATGTTCTTCTCAAAATACTTCATTCTCATTAAAATATTTTTCCTTGATCAAAACATTCTTTCATTCATACATACATGTTCATTCCTCATAACAGTTTTTCCATCTTTTTTTTCTTTTCGAGTTCCACCAGTATTTTTACCATTGTAATTTCATCTATTCGGAATCCTTTCGCGAGAATATGAGATAATGATTTCTTCTTTCCCTTGATCTGAGGTACTCCACACTTTTTTTCTTCCTTTCTTCCAAAATGATATGCTCATCTTGATATTCCCTCAACTTCTTCATTCTTAGGGTGCTCTTAATTCTGAATAGTTGTGCGTAAAGGGTGTCTATCGCATTCAACGCATTCACGAATGCGAGAATTAAGTCGCTTTCCGACATTCGATTAGCGAACTCGTTGCATAAAATCTTCCATCGAGCTACCAGTCCCTCAAGACTTTCTTCCTATCTTCTTTTCAGATTAAACAAAGATTCAATTTTTGGCGTTACTAGGTAGTTTGGTGTCGCGTATCCTACATGCTCATCTTTCACCATCTTTGCATGTTTTTCTTCTTCCTCTAGCTGATCCTTCCTCATCACCATTTTCCAATATTTGTGTTCTTGCATACTTTGCTCTATGGCTCTTTTCAGATCTCTTTCTTCGATGTTCTCCTTGCGACGTCTTTGCTGGTTTTTGCCTTTCCTCTGGTCCTTTCTTCCTCGTTTCTATCCTCCTTTGTTTATTCCTATGTTAGTATTAATGCCTTGTCGCTGAATGGAACCACGTCTTCTTCCTGCTACTGAAGTTTCGCCGGCAACAAATCTTAGTCCCTTCCTTTTTGTTGTTCTCCTATTCTCTTGAGTCGTCGTTGAGCGTTTAACCCTCTTTGGTCTCCTTGCCATGGTTTGTGCTCAGCATTTCTTAACCGTAGTTACTTAGTTCTGACAACATTCTACACCCTAAACTTTAAATAGTACGATTTAGGATTCAAATCTATGACTCAGTATAAAAGTACTCTTCACACTGATTCAAAGAATAACAGTTTTGGTAGATTCCAGAAACCAACTATTCAATGATTAACGTTTTCAAATAAGGAAAACCCCACTGAAATCTATGAAAACCTTAACACTAAGCAACAAGTTCTCTTTCCAAACTTGATAATCTTTTATTGTCAGTATAACAAGAATCAAGTCTAGTTTCGAAAACTCTATAAACCCTAGAAGCTTTTTAGATCCAGAGATTAAAAGAAAGAAGTGACGAATTTTTTTCTTCAAAACTTGACAAAATTTCTTTGGTAGTAAGCTTTCCAAATCTGATGGGGTTTGAAGTGAAACTCACAGATCCAAATTCTTGTACTAAAAAGACAAAACTTATGTGAAGAAGAAAAGTCACAAAGACTGAAAAAGCAAGGTCTATGATGATGGTAGTGAAGAAACTTGGAAAAAATAAAACCCAAACCATGGTTGCAAATGAAACTCACAAGTTCAATCCTTGTTTCTAGCGCCAAAATGTAGCTGCAGGAAATCCCACAACTACACCCTAGATAAGATTAACACACAAACTTACTAAAACAAGTAAAGAAGATTGGAATCAAGCCATATTATTTCTCTTGAAGGTTCATACACAAAGACAATATCTCTCAAAGTATATAAACTCTAACTTTGTCTGTCTATTCTCTCTGGATATTACATGGACTAGAGAAAACCTCATTACCCTCTACAATGCCTTCTTTTACATGGTGGATAACAACTAATAAAGTGATTTCTTCTCCTACAAACTCGATTAAATCTTCTCTCCGATGTCTCTTTATCGTACTAGTCTTGGTCAACGATTTTCTCGTACTGAGATCTCGCTATTCATGTGAGCCTTGTGTTTGTCGCCGCTGTTCAATCCAATGGATTATCGCTATGATATTTGATGCCTTTATCGGATTCCTTCTTTATCGTATGTCTCTTATCGTTAAGGTCTGTCGCTGTCTCGTTGTCAGGAAACTTACTATTTGTCGTGTTCAATACTTTCTAAAACATGGCGAGGAGATATTTCGTACCTACAGTGCAATAGCTCAATTGTGATATACAATAACCTGTAGGTGCATTATTATGTATGGGAGAATTGCTCTTTACTAGTACATTTTTTAAATCTTTCTGCGGAAAGGAAAGGTATTTGGTGTCATGAGAGTACTATTAGCAAGCATTCGTTGAGGCCCAATTGTATTTTATTTATTTTGCAGTTATTATGCAGATAAAAATCCAGTGAGATTATTTGTATCTCTATGCAGTAACATATGAAATTTCTTCCTTTGTGTAGAAATTCTGATATGGATGCAGCTGAATTTACACATTTCCATTCTGGAGTCAAACATGGTGGCATCGTTGGCGTTACGGGATTTCCAGGTACCAAGACTTGGATTGTCATTGCTCCCTTTAAACAGCTTGTATGGAAACAGCAAAAATGCTTTACAATGTATGATAGTTTATGCTAATGAGACCTTTTTTTGTTGCTAATAAACATCCATTCAATTAACAAAGAAGGAAGTTACAAATATCCATAGTGGGTTCATTTCTAACCAAATAGTCCAAAAAAAGGGGAAAAGGAACCCAAGAGTCTTTAATACGGAACTTTCTAGCCCGACGTGCAAGTCGGTCAGCTATCTTATTCTTAAAACGCCTAATGTACACTACATTATAAACATTACTAGTAGTAATAAAGTTCCGACACAATCTTCAAGAAGATCGCTGCACATCCACCCGACCGAAGAACTGACTCCATTAACAGAATCCACCACTTGGAGACAGTCACAGACAAAAAGGACTTTGGACAGATTTAACTCCTTTACCCAGGAGATAGCCAAAAAGATAGCAGTATCCTCAGCACTAACTGCATCTGGAACCAGTCCAAAATCCGAATGAGACCGCTTTATTCTTCCTGCATTATCACATAAGATCATACCAACGCCCATGTCAAAGTTTTAAAAAGAACCATCTAAGAATAAAACATGATTGACAGCACTAAGAGGAGTTTTAACATCTTTTCGAAGAACAAGAGCAAAGAGAGGATCTATATAGGTATTAATCATTCTTCTAGTATTCAGAATAACTCTATCCAGATTTATAGCAACTTTCTTGAAGACCACATCACATCTCAGTTTCCAAATGCACCACATAACTATTGCACCAATGCTAGGCTAGCCCACAGTGATGATATTTTTACAATGAATGTAGAAGTGGTAAGTAATATGGTTCGTTCAAGACTTGTGAAAGCAGATTTTAGATCTAATTTTAAAGATAAAAATATAACAAACTCAAAGTAAAATGTTGATATGAAAATTAAATTAGAGAGACGGATTTCACTATTATCAATTCCAAAGTTATACTAATTATAATCATGCAATTTCACACGTTCAGTTTGATTCTCAACTATTGCAAAAGTAGATTTTTAGAAACAACAAATGTTAATCCAATGCATGGGACATCAAAACCCTAGGCTAAGCATGTTCCATCAATAGAAAATACTATTGTTTAACAAAAATCATAAAATCTATTTTCAATCTAGGCAAATAATCATAAATAAGAATTGCACAAATTAAATAATTAGAATTACCACTTTTCCATTGGCAAGATAGCTTCCTCCGCGCCCCAAGGATTGGGTTTTAGCTTATCATGTTGTTGACACTCTCAAAATATGGATTCATTGCTCAAAAGGTGTTTACAAATGATGAAAATGATTAAGATCGGATTTTGTGACACTCATAATTGTTACAAAATAACTGTTACATGGAACGATACAAATAAAGTGTAACAGTCACTGTAGCTATGCGACCGTTTTCTGGCGTCAATGTTCTTCGTTCTTCCTCCTCATGCAACAGCAGAAAAAGTATTCTTTGCAGCTCGATTTTTCGTCATTCTGCAACTCTCTGTTCTGAACCAAACTATCCATCCCCTCCATTACTCCTCAACTGCCTTTATATACACCACAGGACTCGTAATTAATCCCCAAAATCTTCTGTAATCAATCAAGTATATTTGGTTTTATTACCATGCAGATACGGCTAATATGTTTCCCTGTTTCTCTTCTTTGAGCGCCTGTTGCTGTCAACGCTCTCCCAACTCATTGAGAACACGTTCTAGATCACGCCTAACTCGCTGAATACACACGCAAACTTTCCAAAACCAACCCAACAGAATTCCGTGTATTGCTCCAACCTCTGTTTAATCAGATGTCCACGTAACTACCTTTGTTTCTCAAAACCAAACACGCTACCATCCCTGATTAGGTGTAACAGGTTGATAAGAGTCCAATTCAAACCAAATATCCGAGAAAATCTCGGTCAAATCCACTGCAGCAGTTTCCGCAAGTGAGTGAAGTATTTTCCAGCCAAATTCGAATTATAAAAGGTAAGGGATGGAGTCTGCCCCGATCCAAAAACTGGGTGCTGATAGCCGTGGGTGTAAGTAGTAAAGAGGATGCCCCTTAGTAATTGAGGTGCCCCTTATCCAAATGAGGAGTGCTTTTAGTAATTCTCTCCCGCGAGCACAAGAACCACTTTTCGAGCCAATTTTTCCACACATGTTTATTTCTCCAAAAAAACCTACAAAGAGATAAAATACCAAAATAAATACAAAAAATGGGTACTAACAAAATAGAAAATCGAGATGAAAATAGACACATAAATGCGTCTATCACACAGCGAAAGGCGACTGACCTAACCTTATATCAAACCATTTAAGAAAGTAATCATCAGCCCAGGGGAGCTCAAAAGAAACTAAATGTTGTAAAGACAAAACAAACCATATATGAGAAGCCAAGGGACACTGGAAGACAAGATGAAGAACAGTTTCCAAGTCATTATTGCATAAAGGACAGGAATCATCAATAGAGTTATTATAAACTTTCATAGTAGAGTTAACAAGCAGCATATTGGCAAACATCTTACACATAAAAAACTTGATTTTAGGAAGACACTGCAGAGACCAAACCTTTTTCCAAAAAGAAGATTCATCAGCTTTACCATATTCATTTGTATAAGTTTTATAAGAAGATTTAATAGTGAAATTACCATCCCCGGTAAGAGCCCACGTGATTTTATCCTCACACAGGGGATTTAGCCTAATGGTTTGAATTTTGATCACATCTTCAGGACAGAACAAAGAGTTCAGAAGGCTAAGATTCCAAGAGTTAGACTGCAAATCAATAAGTTCACTAACAAATACATATTTATTGAAATCAGGGTTAATAGATAAAGGAGGAGGAGTAGAATACGACAACCACTTAGAAGACCAAATCCTTGTAGATTTACCATTGTTTATCTTACTAACAATATTTGACCTTAAGAAGTTCAAACTTTTAACTATCCCTTTCCAAATCCATGAATAAGTATCAGCAGCTTTATCAATTTCCAGCAAATTATATTTGGGAAAATACTTGTCTTTCAAAAACTTGGAGACTAAAAGATCAAGGAACTGAGTAATTCTCCAACCTAATTTAGAGATAAACACTCGATTCGTAGCATACGAGTTCCTAATACCAAGACCACCACAACTCTTAGACTTTCCTATATCGAGCCAAGAATGAAAGTAAGCAGCTCTACGAGGGTTTTTCTTCGACCACCAAAAAGTTCTTTGAATAAAGTCAATTTTAGAAGTAAGCTTCTTAGGAAAAGGGAAACAAGACATATGATAAACTGCAAGACTAGACAGAACATGTTTTGTAACTACAGTTCTACCAGCACCATTCAGATTAGTTTTTTTTCATATTACTTATTTATAGCGCCCCCAAAGCTAGCAGCTGACTAATCCAAGAAATTAACTAAATAAAGAGGCACTAAGGATCTAAATCATTTACTTAAACATACAATTAAGAAATGTGCTACAAAACCTAACCCAAAAACTAGCCCCGCTCTGAAATATATTAATACAAGAACTCCTCTCAAATGATACATATACAATAGTCATTTGGTTTACAAATAAAATATACAACATAAAAAACATATCCGAAGTCAACCAACTAACGGACTCAACTCCTCGAAGCTTCCACTGCGCACCTCTGATCTGTCTCTAAAACTGAAAGTGGGAATGGGTGAGCACATCATCCCTAAAAGGGGTGCCCAGTAGGAATAACATTTAACTTTCAAGTAATCATTGGAATGATTTGGAAAACAATTCATGTTTTCCCAAATACACTAGAAGACAAGCAATTCACAGAATAAACAAACATGTATATGGAACTAACTCCTTCTTCAAACAATGTATAATATTGATGACTCGTCCCGCACCTAAATAGTAATATTGTGGTGTATCGCCCTAGCCATAGTGCATAAAAGCTCGAAAGTAAGTAGGTATAAATGAAGGAGCAGTATCCTATATTCCACAAATGGAAATTCTAATTTTCCAATCAATCAATGGAAATTTTTATTTCCCAAACAATCATAAAGACAAACAAAGCATTACAATTCCTTTCCAAGAAATGGAAAGATTACAAGAATCAACAGTACTTTCAGAATTTAAAATAAACAATGCATTGAATACACAATCAGGCAATGCATGAACTTGTTAAACATAAACTTTTGTAAAAGAAAATAACAATAATCACAAAAGAGTTAAATGTAAATTCCCACCTCTTTTGATGACAAGCCACGCCTACCTCGAGATCCACGATCCACTGGCTCATCCTTTGAATCGATCGTTGTTAATAAAGACTAACTGTTAATCACACAAGAACTCTAAGACCATCTAATGTTTCTAAGCCCATTTATGGTTCTACACCTTTTCATCATCTATCTTTAGCACATAAAAAGGTTTACTAATTCAATTAGGTTTGTTCTATAGTCCATTAAATGTGTCTTATGAATATCTACAACTTTGAAGAAGAAACCAAAGGCTAATTCGGACCATAAATGGTCCAAAATATCAAACTAAGAATACATTGTACTAAGCCCAAGTCCACTAAACAAGTCAAATAATCCAAGGCCTGGTCTAATTGGTCAACTGACGGTCAGAAGGAGTCAACATATAAGTCAACGTAAAAGTCCAAGTTTCGGTCAAGGGTCAACAGTTAAGGTCAGGTCAACTGGTCAATGACTCAGGTCTAATGACTCAGTGAGTCAAGCTGATTCGACTCAGGTTAACAAGGCTAACTCAACTCAGTCAGATTAACTGAATCAACTAAGGTTAAATCAGTCAGACATCTGACTGGGATGACAAAACAGCACAAGACCTAAGCTATTAAAGCTTCAATTCCTACAACATAACCTTCTTCTTATCATTTCAACTTCAATCAAATTAAAACTACAGTCCTCATTACAATAAAGAAACATATACATTTCAATTAAACTTCAAGATTTAACTTCAACTACAAACTTAGCTTTACCTGCAAATGCAGTTGCAAGCTTCCACTGAGGAGATTCAATTCAACATAAACTAATTCAGATTCCTCTTCTTATCTACACTTCAACAATCAATACTATCAAACTCATTTACCATAATTTCATAACCCCAACCCTCATAGCTGTAGCAGCATAATTACCAAATACCATTTTACCTACATA
The DNA here is from genome assembly GCA_023531105.1 of Papaver atlanticum. Classification (NCBI taxonomy): domain Eukaryota; kingdom Viridiplantae; phylum Streptophyta; class Magnoliopsida; order Ranunculales; family Papaveraceae; genus Papaver; species Papaver atlanticum. The sequence goes on from JAJJMB010004025.1 coordinate 294,173, forward strand.
GTTCATACATATATCCCATGCAACTTCAACAACCTTCCTATTAGTTAAACAACATCACTACCAACACCCAACTTTCCCAAACCTTCACCAATAATTCATACTCCCTGCACCATTACAACAATTACCAATAACTACAACACCAATAGCATCTTCATATTTTCTCCTACAATTCGAGTTGTATCAACAACACTACCATCTTCCTACAAATCAACACAATCTAAACCTCAACTTCATCTCTGTACAACTCTCACAACATCAACACCAGCTCCATTCCAATTCATACTAACACATACATGCATAATCGATTCAATCTCAGTTCTATCACCACTAGATTCCCTAAACACCACTTCTCTGCAATTCTAAATGTAACTAAGTTACAACTACAACTTCAGTTTCATCACTAACTCCAAACCAGCCATGAACAACCTCAACTGTAACATCTTTCTTATAAGATTCTGCAACACTTAATTCTTAATTCATCATATCCATACCAATTTATATCACCCACAATCAACATAATATCACAACACCATATATTCTTATTCTCATACACACAGACAACCACCTACTGCAACTATTTATTGTTTCTTGATTCACCAACAACACAACCAAAACTCAATCTTCATAACAAATTCTATCGAACCCTAATTCAGAAACCAAAACATATAATTCAAATTCAGAATAAGATAAATCTACTTCCAAATCTAATTGATTTACCTTCTCTCGGTTTCCTGACTTCAATCAACTCTAGCACCACCATCAATCTTCTTTAGATTCTTCGTAGGGAAACCCTAACTTCTAATTTGGGGAAGAACATGAGGAACCCTAATTCTGCAATTTCTTAATCAATCTTCATAACAACTCCACAACTTTCATTAAACACCAATTAAGAACAAAACCATCTTCTAATTTCTCCTTAATCACCTTTAATCGAATTATCGATCAATTACAGAAACCCTAACTCATTGATTCTTCAATGGTTCGTCACTGAATCAACTTCAAGTCATCAATTAAACAACTACCCATGACTCTTCATCAACAATAACTCCATAATTCATCTTCTAAATCTTCAGAACATCATTCAACTCTATAAACCCTAATTCATATCTTCTCTTATTCAATACTTCCTCTTCTCTCTTCGTCCAGCCAAGAACAACACCACCTCCAGCAACAACCCATGACTCTTGTTTAATTATCTCGACTTCACAACCTCAGAACTCTAACAAGAATTCACCAGAGGTGAAGAACAGAAGAAGGAGAAGAATGAAAGAAAAAAGAGAAAGAAGAAGAAGAGAATAGAAGAATGAAGAAGAACAAGAAAGAATTATGGGTTTATCTGCTCGGTCTGGCTAGATAAGACCAACGGAAAATGATAAATGCACCCTCCCAAATGATATGGGCAGCCAGGTCGATCTAAAACTAAAAGACCATTTTGCCTTTCATTCTCACCTGATGATATCTTCTTCGTCCAGTATCCGATTGACATGTTCGAGTAGTCTATTTCGCATAACTTTTTGAGATCTATTCCAAGGTACTATTTTCGTATCTAGATCGTTGTTAGATCAATTCCTTTTAATTAACGTCCGTGTTAACTAATCGAGTTATTATCGGCTAAGACGTCTCTTGACTGGTCTAATAGCGTTGACGAGCTTGAGAGTCTTTACATTATTCTAGCATAAAATTTATCTAGGAGGAATTGAAAGGATTTCGTTCCATCCCTATTATTAAACAAAGGAGTACCCAAGTATTTTTTCAGAACTAGATAGAAATTTAATTCCTAAAGATCTAGAAAGTAATTTGATGTGTTTATGATGCATATTAGCACTCGTGAAAAAGATAGACTTTTCAAAGGTAATAGCTTGTCCAGATGCTTAGGAAAACTTGTTTATTATCATCATAAGATTTCTAGCATAAGTAACAGAAGCCTTGGAGAACAGCATACAATCGTCCACAAAGAATAAGTAAGAAGCTGAGGGACTGTTGTTTCTAAATTTAAACCCCTGGATTAAGTTATCAGACTCATCTTTTAACAGCAACTGGGATAGAATCTCCATACATAAAATAAAAATATAAGGCGAAAGACAACCCCCTTGAATAATACCTCTGGAAGGGGAGAAGACCTCCCCTGGCGACCCATTAATTAGGACCGAATAAGAAACCGTATTGATACATTGAAGAATTAACTGACACCAATCCCCCGAAAAACCAAGCTTCTTGAAAAAAACTATAATAAAAGGCCATTCTAATCTGTCAAAAGCTTTCGACAGGTCAAGCTTAATTGCCATATAACCCTTGTTGACCCTCTTTTTCATTTTTTTTAAAAGAATGCAGAATTTCATGACTAATAATAATATTATCTTGGATTTGTCTATTGGAAATAAAGGCCGATTGGAAAGGAGAAATAATGGAGTCTAGCAAAGGTTTGAGACGATTTGTTAAGATTTTTGAAATGATTTTGTAAATAGTATTAGCCAAGCTGATAGGTCTAAAATCATGCGGAGTCGAAGGATTATTTACCTTAGGGATTAGAGCTATAAATGAATGATTTAATTGTTTCAACAAAAACTTGGTCTTAAAAAAGTTCTGAATATGCTCTAGTACCTGAACAAAAATAGTGTCCTAATTATCACGGAAAAAACCAGTCGGGAAGCCATCTGGCCCTGGAGAATTCCACGGCTCCATAATCTTGACAGTAGAATAAATTTCTTCCATGGTAGGAATAACTACCCGAGAAAGGTTTATATCATCTGTGATTATAGGATGGACATCTTTCAAAACTTCTTGAATATCAGCAATATTAGGATTAGAGGATGAAAATACTTTTTTAAAATGGCTTTCAAATAGAGAGACAGCTTGCTCCCTGCAATCCAGCCAATTACCTTGATCATCTCTAACAGTATGAATAGTATTATACATGTTTCTAAGCTTAACAGTATTATGAAAAAATTGAGTATCTTTGTCATAATGGGTAAAGTAATTGATCATAGCTTTTTGTTTATAGAAGGAATTTTCAATTTCATACCAATAGTCTAGCTGCTTGGAGTAATTTAAAATAAAATTGCCTAAAGAAGGAGTGTAAGGCATAGATTGAAGCTTGTCAATCTTAGCATTCAGCTTATATATAGTGTTTTTAATGTGACCAAAAGAATTGATATTCCATAAACAAAGATCATGCTTCACATTTTTAAGTTTACCAGCTACAATAAAACTCGGAGAGCCCTTAACCCGTTTTGAGCCAAGAATTTGTAAGCACATTTTAAAATCAGGACTTAATTGCCAACACTTGAAGAATTTATACGGGATGTGAAGCTTTTGTTCTAGATAAAAACACTTAAGTAAGATAGGAATGTGATCAGAGTAAACTCTACCTAAATTAGTAACCCTAGTTTGAGGCAAGACTGACACCCACTTATCATTCATAAAACCTCTATCCAACTTTTCAAAAATAAGCTCCACAGGATTCCTAAACCTCCTATTGCACCAAGTAAAAGGATTTACAATAGAATAAACTTTATTCAGATTTAGATCAATAATTTTAGCTCTATTGAAATCCAGAACTAAAGAGTTTTCAACAGTACCACCTTGTTTTTCAAATTCATACATTATAAAATTGAAATCACCTAGCAACATCCAGGGTCTGTTGGCATCTTCATTAACACTACTTAATATGTTCCATTGTGTTTTCATACCAGTGATATTCAAAGACCCATAAACAAAGAGACAAGACAGTTCTTAATTCGAGTTGTAATATCGCAAACAATATGAATCATGTTGAAAGAAGAACTAATAATTTCTAAATTAGATTTTTAAAAATAACCAAGAGCTAGGCCTCCTGATTTACCCACCGAGGGAACAACAAACCAAGCATCAAAAGGCAGATGATGACTATATTTCCTAATAGAATCACAATCTACCATAGTTTCCATCAAGCAGATAGCATCAAATTTAAATTTTCTAAATAGATTCAAAAGGTGGAACCATTTCCTATCAGAGTAACAACCATTAATGTTCCAGCAAAAAAACTTCATTGTTAAACTAAAAAAACTATTCAATCCAGCAAGGTAGCAAGCAAAGCAACAAGAAAATAATAACAGTTCAATGAAAACAAGATAACACAAAGATAAATAAATAAGAGTGAAAGATTTAGTTACTTACTAGGTCATGAGCCGAGGATGGCTCAGCATCCATAGAGTTAGAGTCCATCATTATGAGATCAATTTCCTTTTCAAATTCTTCATCAGTCATCAAAGGATCAGGAGGTAGAGAAGCTAACGGAACAGGTTCAAGAACTATAGCATCTTTAAAATCATTATTCTGATCAGTATTGCTCGAAAAGTTATTTTCTGAACTTGTATGCATAAATAAATCTGAGGAGTAATTCATTTCTGAAGCAGGGTTGAAGATAAATCCAGAAGAAGTAAAGTCAGTTTGAGAGAAAGAGGTACAAGAAGCAGACCAAATCACATTAGCATCAGTAGTATCCAGGCTATAGGAAACTCCTAAGATACCCGCATTGAACGAAGAATCAATATTAGGAGTAAAGGGAGGAAATAAAGTCAAAGGTGGCCAGCGAGCAGTAGGCATCATAGAGGAAGTGGATGAGAAAGAACTAGAGCCTAGGAAGACAGATTCAAAGGCAGTCCTAGTTCTTTTTCCTTTTCTATCATGCATAGGTCCATCAGCTCCAAAAGAATAACTATCATATGGCGACAAATAACCAGTAGTGTTCAAAGAAGCTTGAGGATGGGTAACTGAAGGTAGACCAGGATTAATAGGTTACCTAATAGACAATGAAGAAACATCAGGCATAACAGAAGAAATAACAGGAGGAGATAAGGAAGAACCCCTATTTCTGAGAGCCCCAAATGGTTGAAGACTGACGGAAAAAGCAGATGGCTTTGAGTGCTCACTAAGAACGGCAGCATTAGCACTGGTTTTAGCAGATCCAGCAGAATCAGAACTCTCGCTTAATTCATGGCTCGCCACCACTTTCGTAACAGCAACATGCGTAGCTCGAGGAGATGGAGCAGGCACAGCTCTGACAAAGATTCTTATCTGTATCTCCTTGCACTTATCTTCATCATGATAGAGTATAAAGCATTTCTTGCAAGCATGAAAAGGAAGCTTTGGGTAAAAAGGAGACATATATTAAGTTCTACTATTAGTATTAAAAACCACCTTTCTTGTCAAAGGAGAGTTCAAAGGTACCATAACCTTTGCTTCATAAAAATTCCCTGCTAGAGTATCCACCGTAATAAAGGTTCCAATTTGCTCCAAGACCTCCCTAGCCTTTCCTTTATTAACAAAATCTGTAGGAATAGTAATTTGAACTGGCATTAAAGTAGTTTCCCAAACCAGATCAAAAATAGACTCCAAATCACCTAAAGGTTGAACAACAAATAGTTGACCAAACAGTAAAGAAGGTCTAGCAGCATATGCTAACTCCTTATCTTGACTTTTCTCAAACATGACTACAAACATATTTCGAATACCCATTCCTTGAACATAAGGTTTAGCAAGTTTAAAATCAGAGGAGTTGATAGTCCAGATTCTATTGAGGTGATGCTTAACAGAAGTTTTATGATAGCTACGATATTTGTCACAAAGAAGAGCCGCAAATCTGAAAGGAAACTCTTCAACATATTCATCTAAGTCTAGAACCCTAACTTGAGAAGCAGGAATAGCCATTGATAACACTTACTAGAAGATAAAGATGAATTTGTGTAAGAAAACAAAAGAAAGGTGCAAGAAATAAACTTGAGCTACTGAGGAATTTATAATGGGATAGACCAGTAGAAGATGCATATACTATTCCTTGGAAAACTAAGAATGTAGGTCTGCAATAATGATTTAGACAACACATTCTTTTAGAATTAACCATTAAGAGCAGGAAACTGAACAGACCAATATACCTATTCTCAATACTTAGAAGATCAAGAGTGCAGTAGAGAGCAAAAAGGAAATTCTGCCAAGTGTAACAAAGCTTTTGAGCCAGCCACCCTCCATCAAAGAGGTCATTAGTGATCTTTTAAATACATCCTTTCATCTTAATATTAAAATATACATCCTAATATGTAATTAAAAAAGAAACACATCTTTTAATGCATTGGAGCAGTAGATTAACTCCAACAAGAAACCCCAGGAAGATCAAAGTCTATAATCCCTATTAGACCTTCTTACAAAATTCATCATGATGAGAGAAAATAGCATCACCAAAGTAGATCTTTCCCAAGATTAACTTGATAAAAAGTAAGAATCTTTAATAAATAAAATCAGAATCAAATCCCTACACTAGGTGGGATCTCAATCTCCCCAGAAAACTCAGAATGACTAAACTTCACATATCCCTAATAGATCAATTTCAAATCTTTTGAAAAATAAGATAAGACCAGAATGAAGTATCAGTGAACCATACCCAATATCAAAAGTAAACCAGTCTTCTCCAAAATCACTGTTGATATATCAAATCTCATGATGATGTCTCTGAAACTCTATGTCTGCACCTCCATTAGCTCATGACCTAAAATGGAGAAAACAAAAAAGAAACTTACAAAAAACAATTCAGTTAGAGGATTTAAGGTAAACTGAAAACGCAAAACGAATAGATTTTAAAAGACATGATAGATTAAAAACAAGGAACACATATTACAAAGACAGGGATGTTTTTCTAGAATTAGGGCATAACTTAAAGATTTTGATTCGAAAAAATCGGTTAAGAATTAATGAATAAAAGAGAGTAAATCAGATTGAAATTAGGAGCAGAACATGATAATTAAAAAGATTTGTAGAAAGAAAGTCTGGATTGAACAAGAGAACGAAGAAGATTTCAAGCTTGACTAAATCGGCGTCGCATGACTTTTCGCCTCAAAATCGCCACAGCAAGACTTTTCAACAACTCTTTTGAGTCATTATTAATGGTAATGAAACCTATCAGTTAATAACTATCTTCATTAATTTTCACATGAAGATATAGGGATCATAGGGGGTAATGAGACTCCATATTTATCTTGACGGTCATTAGCATAACGCCTGCCTAAAAGAGCGACAGTGAAACTGACTTTCACAATTGAGATTATAGGGAGAGTCGGAGAGATACACTTCTGTTATCGCCTCCATGGTCCACCAACTACTTACTAAAAAAAATTGCTCCATGTAATGGATAACTGCTAAATTTCAAAATGCAATCTTTTGTGTTATCAGATCTAAACTACATTTTTGGCATGCAAAACAATAATATACGAAATATACTACAACATCTATTATGACACTAGCCCGGGTATTAATGCACGGGCATAAAAGTCCTTGTTTAAATTTGTTTCGACAAGTAAATTAAGAGATTAATGGTGATGATAACTCAAGATATATCCTCTTTGTTTTGCACCATTTTCTAGGTTAAGGGAAAGTAAATTAAGAGATTAATGGTGATGATAACTCAGAAATTTAAACTCTTCATATAGCTGATCAGGCTTGCATTATTAAACTACAACATCTATTATGACACTAGCCCGAGCATTAATGCGCGGGCATAAAAGTCCTTGATCCAAACTTTTTAAAGTAAGGCATAATCACGTGAAATCAGTGTATTTTTAGTCTTCCAATTAACTATTACTGTCACCACATTTATCAGCCAGATTCCTTCTCCTTTTTTTAACAAAATGTCAACTTACTAATGAAGCTCTTTGCTTCGAAAACTCAAAACTATATAGTAAATTGCTACCCAACTCTTTTCTCTAGGTTTAGGGAAAGTAAATTAAGAGATTAATGGTGATGATAACTCAAGGTATATCCTCTTTGTTTTGCACCGTTTTTATGTGTACTTCTTTTTTTCTCTTTTATTTCATCACCGCCACTAACTTCCTCTTCTCTTACATTGATTCCGTCGCTACCTATGCTAATTCCGTACACTTTCATCCTATCTTCACTCCCACCACCACCACGCTCACCCTCACCCTCAACGATGACAACAAAGTAACAATCAGCTCATCCCCTTCTCCTACTCCGCCTCCACCATCTCCTCCTCCAATGCTATCGCCTCCGCTTCCACTGGCACCATTACCGCCACCTTTACCATCACCATTGTCACCACCACCGCCAACGCAATCATCTCCACCACCGCCTCTGGTGCAATCAACTCCACCATTACCATTACTGCTGCCTTTACCATCACCATTGTCGCCACCGCCTCTAACGCTGTCATCTCCACCATTGCAACCTCCTCTATCACCACCACATTAGATGTTGTTGTCACCTCCACCATCGTCACTGCCTCCAACGCTATCATTGCAGTTACCGATATCACTACCGCATGTAACAGTATCATCATTGCCAACTCCAACATATGTGAAACCCCTACCATCGTCACCACCAGCGCCACCACTTCCACCTACACCTGAAGAAGAGGAAGACTTGAATCTTTTTCTCTTAGCTGCAAAGGTAAATTCAACTCCTACACCTAACGCACCCCAAAAAATAGCCTTTCTGTTCCTTACAACAACACCTCTGCCATTAGCGCCACTTTGGGAACTCTATTTTAATCAAAACAGAACGCAAAATAACCAAACCAGGAACCTATTCAACATCTACATCCACGCTGATCCTTCCCGTCCATACAATCCACCTTTTTCCGGTTACTTCTTCAATCGAACAATCCCCTCCTCGAAACCAACCCAACGCGGTTCTCCATCTCTTATCGCATCAGCTCGTCGCTTACTCTCTCAAGCATTACTCAATGACCCTTCCAATGCTAGATTCATCATTCTCTCTACTTCATGCATTCCGCTTCATTCTTTCAACTTCACTTACAGTATGCTTTTTCAAACAAACAAAAGCTTCATTGAAATCCTTAAAAACGAACCCAGATCCCTTATCCGTTACATTGCTCGCGGTGGTGCTAATATAATGCTTCCTGAAATACCTTTCAAAGATTTCCGAATTGGATCCCAATTTTTTATATTGAATCGCCACCATGCAAAATTAGTGGTGACAGATGAGAAACTATGGAAAAAATTCAAGCTTCCATGTGTGTTTTCGAAATATTGTTACCCTGAAGAACAGTATTTTTCGACGTTACTGAACATGGAAGATTCAAGTTCTTGTATACCTGCAACACTCACTCATGTGGATTGGTCCAAGCATTCAAGTTCTCATCCTTGGACTTATAAGGAGACCGAAATAGGAACGGAACTTATCAAATCTTTACGACAACGAGAGATCAGGTATGAAAAAGGCGGTGTTGAAAATCAAATTGAAGCTCGTCTTGATCATAATTGGTCATTTCTGTTTGCAAGAAAATTTTCACCAAATTGTTTGAAACCGTTACTGGATATCGCCAGTGATCTTGTTTTGAAAAACTGATACTGTAAAGTGATCTTACACATGGAGAGTGATCTTATCCATAGAGTTTTTCGGATAAATGAGGAGTTTACTCATCATGTAAGAAAATGTTGTCAAGCGAAGAGCAAGTAAATAGAGTCCAATTCTATGAGATGAGTACACTGTAGACACTATACTAGCAACATAACATTTTAGACATTTATCCCAATAAAAGAAAATTAGATACTTCACGCGATGGTCGCCATGAAGAAAAAGAATTTCATTGATGACATTTATTTAATATTTTGAAACGGAAAATGAGTCATTTGTCCAAATCCCATAAAGTATGGGAGCAATGGACTTGTAAAATATAGGTTTGGCTGAAAAAGACACAAGAACATTTAGTCATGTATGCCTTTCTTTTAAACATTATTCTTTACTATATCCTTTTCAAAATATAATTCGTATTTTAATAAAATTTATATTTTTGGAAAGGGCTTGAAAATCTCTACAAAACAAGATCCATTGTTGATATGAAATTCGAAAAAAAATATTAATTTTTTAAACCAGGCCAAGTATACATTATGCACCCAGGTGCAACCTGGCCAAAATTTATTTCGTATAAAAATACACATTATGCACCCAGGTGCAACTTGACCAAAATTTATCATCTATAGGAATATGCATTATGCACCCAGGTGCAACCTGACCAAAATTTATTTTCTGTAAGGATGTGCATTATGCACCAAGGTGTAGCTGGCCAAAACCTATTTCATACAAGAATCAAAAAAACCCGGGTTCAACCAAGCCAAAACAAATTTCTCTTCAAATTATACATTATACACTCAGGTGCATCTTGTGTATTTCATGGATAAAACTAGGTTTATCCTAGTAATCATCTACAATATATCACACACAACGAAAATCACTAATTCATAATCTTGAGCAATAAATTCACTACCATTACCATTACATTTACCATATAAGCATCATCAAAACACAAGTATTAAAGAAGGAAAATAAGAGCAACAATAAAAAAACTCAATAAAATATACAAAATGCACTTGGATGCATCTAGGCCAAAACCTATTTTTCTGTCAGAATACAGCATGCACTCTGGTGCATCTTGTGTATTTTGTAGATAAATCTTGTGTATTTTGTAGATAAATCTAGTTAAGTTTAACCTAATAATCACCTGTAGTTTATTATACCCAACTAAAATCATTTTGTCCAAGATCTCAAGCAATAAAATCATTACCCTTATCATCAAGTTCACCGTACAGGTACCTAATGTAAACAAAACAAACAGTTAAGAACAAATGCTAAAGCATACTGTTGAACTAGTGTCATGAACCGAGCACCAAAACATACCAGCTCACTTAATTAATAAAGGTCCAATCTTATTACAGATGTTGTTACTGGCAAATCATTGGAAAAGAAAATCCTTGAATGCCCTTCGCTGCAATGTTAAGTTTGATAAACACCCAGAACTCATAATCATACATAGATCCTAAAATATCCTCACTGCAATATTCAAATAAAGCACTTTCCCTTTTGAATTATTCTCAAGCACAATATAATTCAATTTCTTCTCCACTAGTGATTCATTACTGGATTGAATAATTGAAAGTCAATTTGACCCCATCTAATTAAATCATTCATCATCTGCATCTTTTATCACTGTCCTTCTACTGTCGGACCAATTACAGTTCAAGCAAAAAAATCCCTAATTTAAATTCCACCGTTGTTGCTGTTTTAGTGCCCTAGAAAGACGCTAAGCAAAGAAATTCCCAAAATCTTTTTCGATCAACAGGTAGCAGCTCCGTTTACTTCCTTCATCTCGAATTCAAACCAACCCATGCCTCTATATCTCAACAAAATCTCATATTATGTGGATTAATCATGTTTTTTTAGTTTCGACGGAGGAGTGAAAATCACCGGAGAAGAAGAAGGGAGGAGCGATATACCAATTTCTGAATCAAAATCAAAATCCCAAAATTTAAACTCACCTTTAATCGATTGAAGAGGTTGATGGCTATTAGATCGAACTGCAGTATATTACCAGAAAAACGAACTTGATCTACCATTGATAATAGCTCCCGGGAGCTCGTCTGTTTATCCAAAGTGAAACAGTATAAATCTACTTTATATTGATTTGTTTTATGTTTTTGAGTCAAGGGTATACCAGTAACTTAACACTACATATATCAATTTTAGTTTGGGCAGCATGGACAAACGGGATATTAAAGAACAATTAATTGGAGAAATATAAACTAATTGAGGGATATTTCACTATAGCTGCCGGCATGATTTTTTAATGCCGGAAATTCATCGACCATGCCGGCATCATTGAAAAACCTTGTCGGCAGGTACAGTAAAAAATATCCCCTTAATTAGTTTATGTATCCCCCAATTTGGTGTTCATATTAAAACCATGAAAATTGAATTCGTGGTCAATTGAACCCGAGTCATATTTTGCTTGTCTTATTGGCTTAGGAATTCAAATGTAAAGCCTATTTAACCAAAAAACTGTATTTTGAAATTGTAAGCAGATTAATTGGGCCTGGTCCGGTTATATCGAGCATTAAACGAAAACAAACTATAAATATACTATTTTTTATAAAGTTAAATGAACATTATCTCACATGATCAATATTTTTATTATCATTTTTTATTACATAAACAAACTACAACTAACATTCATTTATTACCAATTTTTAATATAACATTTTCTCAGCATGATCAATTTTTTAATATAATTTTAATTTATCTCTGCATGGTCAATATAAAGGTTGGACTGACACGCGTCTCGTGGTGGTGCTAACATGATCGTTCTTTGGGGGTATCTAAACAAGTGAAGGATAATATTATTAGCTCAAAATTTTTAGCCATCGTACCATAACCTAATTGTCAGTTCATCCAAAGCTTTTGTTGCTTGGTAAAAGGTAGATTGTCTTAAGGCCAATATCGTGCCAAAATGGTGCATTATGTTTGGCATTTGGCCAAAGGGCCAAACCTCGCATCAAATGATGCATTAAGCCAGTTGGGTAGATGGCCTAGAACCTTGCAATGCACCCTTTGTGCATTATGAAGGGTATGGCCTAGAGCCAATATTGCACAATCATTGTGCATCAGGCCAGAGAGGGATGGCCGAGTGAATATTGCACAATCATTGTGCATTACAGAACAGAACTCGACAATCATTGCCGGTTACTAAGAAATACATGTCAATGACCATGAATAGTGAAGAAGGCATGTCAATCCGCTCCCCTTTTCTAAGTTGTAGAAATTGCAAGTTAATATATATAGGGAGGGGTAGTTGGTTGAAGGTGCATATGCGAACCATGCACCAAGTAAGCTTCATAACTTAGCCAAAAGAGTATAAATGATGCGTAAGCCTCATTTATAGCTGCATAGACTTGCCAATGGGGCATATGGTGTGAAGGAATCACTATGCCATGTTGCGGACCCTAGAATGCACAATCATTGTGCATCTTGACGGAACGGCCTATACGGACTAGGCCATTACCATTATTTCTTGGCCACGACCTTGCAAACGAGTTTGGTTTAAGTTGTTGTCCCTTCGAGGATGAATTACGGTCTGTGATTGATCCATTTAGAGTAGGGAAAGGTACGTAGGCAGCCGCAATGAGTTGCAGCACTTTGTCGCTCATCTCATCTAATTGTGAGATGATTGCGACATACTGCTCTCTCGTATCATCTGGCTCGGTAGCTCGACGCAAGAGAAGATTATGGCCAAACTTGATGAGGCAAATTGTATTCCATTCCTTGGATTCTCATACTTCCTATCAAGGCGTTCGACTAAGGCATGTTCAAATGGCGCATTGGGCATGGCCTCGAAAGTAAGCTACATAGATATGCAAGTTAGTGGAGCTTGCATAAGCCTAAGGAAAGTACGACATGAGCCTGATTGATGTGCCCTTAGCATGAGAAAAACAAGTGCATGCTTTCAGCAATGCCTAAGCTAAGTGAAGAGGGGGTATTAGGCCTGCAATGGCCTATGCGTAAGTCCAAGGCATGCCTTATGCTTGGACAAGACTCGGCAGTATGACGGTTGGTCAGCTAGATAGGAAATTCAGTAAGACACTCGGAAGCTCCACTAACTTGGCATATGGTGATGAATTTCCTATGTTCAGGAAAGACACTCGGAAGCCAGAGATGCATGTAAGGTGCATCGGCCATAGCCTTAAAGCTTTAAGCCCTTTGCAGAAGAAGGGTAAGTTAGAACGATGTGGAAGCTAAGTTAGCTGCATCATGCTCCACGAGCATGCTTTCAAGGGCAGATGGACATGCATTTGCCTAGTGTTAAGGCCCGGTTTGTAGCATCATCATGGCGCATCGGGGGAATTATGGCCTACGCCCCCAGGCGCGCCAGGCATAATTTTCCGGTCCGTCACAATTACTTTGTATAATGCGATGGAAATTTTTTGTGTATTATTAGGCCATTTGGAGAAATGGGTTCGTATATTTAGTTTGAATGAAATGGTTTAGGTCGAAGTTGGGAATTTGGGGAGCATATGTTATGTGTTTGCATTACATCTTGTATCTCTGCAGTTGCTCCGGCTAGTGAAATGGAGAACAAAATCTACTTTTCCAAGTTGCATGAAGAAAGGGTACTATCCTATTCTCTTGATACACGTATGTACCACTATATCGAAAGCAAACATTCTGCTAGTCTGGTGTACCTCCCAAAGTAAACTTTCTGGTCTGGTGTGTTGTGCAAGGAAAACAAAACTTATTGGATATATACTATAACAAAGGTATGGACATCTAAAGCTCTTGTATACTTTGTGGGGGTATCATAGAATCTCAAGACCATATACTCCTACACCGCAAGGTAGCGCATAAGATCTGGATGGCTATAACTCCTGACAAATATTGGGCTTCGGTGTTTTGAAAAACAATGTTATATATCGTTTGCGCATACATGATCACATAATTTGCTTTCTGATACCGGAAAAATTGTATGGGATCCCATACCAGCTGCAGTGGTATGGGTGTTGTGGAGGTAAATGGATTATCGCATTTTTGAAGAAAAATACAGTTACAAGACCGATCTAGACCTAGCAACAGACGCCCCCCCCCCCCCTTTTTTTTTTTAATATCTATCTTTGTAGACTCTTGTATATGCTCCAAATTCTAACATTATTCTAGAGATAATCCCTAGCATGGCGCATGCGCAAAGATGCGCCATGATTTAGAATGAAGCTTCATTCAAAGCTTCCGTTGCTTAGTAAAGGGAACATTGGCCTAGTGCCAATATTACACAACAATTGTGCAATATGCCAGAGCTAGATGGCAGAGTGAATGTTCCGCAATCATTGTGCAATAGCCAGAACAAGTGTTGCGCAATTATTATGGAATACGCCAGAACGAGTGTTGCGCAATCATTGTGCAATAGGCAAAACGAGCTTTGCAATCATTGTGCAATATCCAGAACGAGTGTTGCGCAATCATTAGGCAATACGCCAGAACAAGTTTTGCGCAATCATTGTGCAACAGCCAGAACGAGTGATGCACAATCATTGTACAATAGCCAGAACGAGTGATGCGCAATCATTGTGCAACACAGAGAAACTCAGCAATCATTGCCGGTTATTCAGAAATACACGGCAACGACCATGAATAGTGAAGCAAGAACCTAAAAAGTGGTACTTGGTGAATGTTAATCCTCTCATCTTTCCTAAGTTGCAGAAATGTCAAGTAAACATATATATGGAGGGGTAGTTGGTGGAAGGTGCATATGCAGACCATGGACCAAGTAAGCTTCATAGCTTAGCCGAAAGAGTATATATGATGCGTAAGCCTCATTTATAGATATGTAGCCTTGCAAAGAGGGCATTTGATGCTTAGGCATCACTATGCCATGTCGCGGACTCGATAATGTGCAACCTTTGTGCATTTTGACGGAGCCGCCTATATGGACTAGGCCATCACTATTATTGCTTGGCCACGGCCTTGTAAACGAGTTTGGCTTAAGTTGTTGTCCCTTTGAGGATGAATTTCGGTATGTGCTTGCTCCCTTTAGAATAGGGAAGAGTATGTAGGCATCCGCAATGAGTAGCTGCATTGCCGGTCCGACACTTTGATCTCATATCATCTAATTTAGGGATGATTGTGGCATACTAGCCTCTCATATCATCTGACTCGGCAATTCGACGAAAGAGATGATTGTGGCCAAACTTGCTGAGGCTAGTTGCATGCCATTCACTGGATGCACATATTTCCTATCAAGCTACAACAAGTTGGCATATGCACCAATTACGAATTGGGCAAAGACAAGAAAGTAAGCTATATCGGTATGCAAGTAGCAGAGCTTGCATAAGCATAAGGAAAGTACGACATGAGCCTAATAGATGCACCCTTGGAGCGAGAAAGACAAGTTGATGCAGATGAGCAAGCTATAGCCTATCTAGAGGCTAAAAACCCGAGTGTCGTAATTTAGCTCAAGACAGGTCTAAATTGATTATAAATGGACCAACGATCAAGATGTAGATCTACATCACGGTCTTGGAATTTTAGCCAGATATCATCGTTTAGGGCCTCAAAAGGCCATTTTTGCCATTTTAGGAAAGTTTTTGTTTTTTAATAACTTCTTCGTTAGGAATCCGTTTGGGTCGCTGTTTGTGGCATATAGTTTTATTTAGCGAGTACTTTTATTATTTTAGATAACCTATACTTTTCAAAGATAAGTGAAGAGGGGGGTATTATGCCTTCAATGGCCTATGTGTAAGTTCAAGGCATGCCTTATGCCTGAACAATAATCGGTAGCCAGTGATGCACATAAGGTGCATAAGCCATAGCCTTCAAGTATTTAAACATTTCGCAGAACAAGGGTAAGTTGGAACGATGTGGAAGCTAATTTAGATGCATCGTGCTCCCCGAGCATGCTTGCGAGGGAAGATGAATGTGCATTTGTCTAGTTTTAAGGCCGGTAAGTAGCATCATCAAGACGCATTAGAGATGTTATGTCATGCGCGCCCTGGCGCGCTAGGCGTAATTTTCTGGTCCGTCACAGTTGGTATCCGAGAAAGTTCCGAGAATCCTAGGGACTGTGAGTCATGGACTCGTCAAGTTGAGCTTGTTCAAGTACTGCGAGTTTGCCTAGCCTAAGTGGCACCCCACTTACGAGAGGATATCCGGAAGATCGTTCGGAACGGTAGGCAGGCAATGGGACTGATCATCTTCACACGTTGGAAACTTACCAATAGTGTATGTTGTTGGGCCAGCTAGCATCCCATTTACGAGTGGCAACCTGGATGACCGTCAAAGACGGTGAGCAACTGGATTCTGTCCTACACAGGACATCGTTAAGATTTCGCATGTCATTTTGATGACACCTTTCAACTTGTGAACTTTAGGGATTCCTGAGTCGTATGGTATGGGACGCTCCTTAGGATAACTTGTTAAGATATCTTTTTGCAACTGGCCAATTGAGATTCTTGGTAACGTCGTGGAGTCTTTTTTGATCCCTGAGTATGCGTTATGGGATGTTTGCTCAGAAGGTCCTAATTGATGTTCCATAACGAACTGAAGAATGGTTGTGTGATTTCCGAGCATTTGGTATGGGATACTTTTGCTTAGGAATCCAAACCAAAGAGCTTATCCACAATATTTTTTGTTTTGAATTTCGGGGATGAAATTCTTTAAAGGGGTGAATGATGTAACACCACGTGTTTTTAGCATGGCGCATGTGCAAAGATACGCTATGGCCTAGAATAAAGCTTCATTCAAAGCTTTCGTTGCTTAGTAAAGGGAACATTGGCCTAGTGCAAATATTGCACAACAATTGTGCAATATGATAGAGCGAGCTGACAGAGTGAATGTTGCGCAATACGCCAGAACGAGTGTTGCGTAATCATTGTGCAATATGTAAGAACAAGTGTTGCGCAATCATTATGCAACATACAGAACGAGTGATGCACAATCATTGTACAATAGCCAGAACGAGTGATGCGCAATCATTATGCAACACAGAACAGAAACTCAGCAATCAATGCTGGTTATTCAGAAATACATTGCAACGACCATGAATAGTGAAGCAAGCACCTCAAAAATGGTACTTGGTAATTGTCAATCATCTCCCCTTTCCTAAGTTGTAGAATGTCAAGTAAACATATATAGGGAGGGGTAGTTGGTGGAAGGTACATATGCGGACCATGGACCAAGTAAGCATCATAGCTTAGCCGAAAGAGCATATATGATGCGTAATCCTCATTTATAGATGCGTAGCCTTGCAAATAGGGTATTTTATACTTAGGCATCACTATGCCATGTCGCGGACTCGATAATGCGCAACCTTTGTGCAGTTTGACGGAACGGCCTATATGGACTAGGCCATTACCATTTTTGCCTGGCCACGACCTTGTAAACGAGTTTGGCTTAAGTTTTTTTCCCTTTGAGGATGAACTACAGTCTGTGCTTGATCCCTTTAGAGTAGGGAAGGGTATGTAGGCAGCCGCAATGAGTAGAAGCATTGCCGATCCATCACTTTGTCGCTCATATCATCATCTAATTAATTAGAGATGATTGCGGCATACTGGCCTCTTATATCATCTGACTCGGAATTTGATGCAAGAGATGATTGTGTAAAAACTTAATGAGGCTAGTTGCATGTCATTCACCAGATGTACATACTTCCTATTAACCTACAAGGAGTTGGCATATGCACCAATTGCGAATTGGGCATGGCCAAGAAGGTAAGCTATATCGGTATGTAAGTAGCAGAGCTTGCATAAGACTAAGGAAAGTACGGCATGAGCCTGGTAGATGCACCCTTGGCACGAGAAAGACAAGTTGATGCAGATGAGCAAGCTATAGCCTATCTGGAGGTTAAAAACATGAGTGTCGTAATTTAGGTCAAGACGGGTCTAATCTGATTGGAAACGGACCAACGATGTAGACATGATATATATATCACTGTCTTGGAATTTTAACCAAATTCCATCATTTAGGGCCTCAAAAGGCTGTTTTTGCCGTTTTAGGAAAGTTTTTGTTTTCTTAATAAGTTTTTGGTTAGGAGTCCGTTTGGGTCGCCGTTTTTGGCATATAGTTTTATTTAGCTAGTAATTTTATTATTTTAGATAACCTAAAATTTTCCAAGCTAAGTGAAGAGGGGGGTATTAGGCCTGCAATGGCCCATGCGTAAGTTCAAGGCATGCCTTATGCCTGAGGAAGACTCGGTAGCCAGTGATGCACGTAAGGCGCATCGGCCATAGCCTTCAAGTCTTTAAACCCTTCGCATAACAAGGGTAAGTTGGAACGGTGTGGAAGCTAATTTAGCTGCATCATGCTCCCCGAGCATGCTTGCAAGGGAAGATGCATGTATTTGCCTAGTTTTAAGGCCCGGTAAGTAGCAACATCATGGCGCTCAGGGAAGTTATAGCCTGCGCGCCCTGGCGCGCTGGGCATAATTTTCCGGTCCATCATCATCGCGATTCGAATGAGACGTTAAGCTCCTGTTGGATTGAACCTAATTGTTTAAATTTCTCAAATCAATTTCTAGACTGGCTTACCATTTAAACATCAAAAATTTTGTGGGAATGTTGTCACATGTTCGAACCTTGGTGAAACCGGAGACCATCAACATAGAAAAGCAGCCTTTAGATAAATCATTTAGCTGCTTATGAAAATGTATAATCTTTTGTTATTAAGCTAGAAATGAGAAACTCACATTATAAAAAAAAAAAAACATCTGCAGAGCATTAGGTTTGCAGTAAAATATTTTGGGTCTAAATGTTTTTTACGGCCGACTCAGTTTATCATAACAAGTTGGAAATTACCACAAAATTTTACCATTATATGTTCCCTAAAACCGACAAAAAAATTCTGATAAAATATCGGTTACATAAAATCGACTAACTTATATTATCGGTCCAATAAAAATCCGAACAGAGAGAGAGTTCTATTTTCCCCCCCGAAATTCTTATTCCGAAATTATTATTGCTTCGCTAAATTTCAATCAGGTAAGTGAAGTCTTGAACCTTGAACCATGAATTTTCCATGTTTTAAGCTTTTAAGTATTATTACTTGATTCATTAAAAATGATACTGTCTGATACATGTTGTTAGTGAAATCATGTGGATTATAAAAGAGATATTGTAATATATAGTGTTTGATACAGGGTGTTGTTTGGATTATACAAGAGATGATGTAATAATGTTTCTCATCTGATAGTTGGAGCATCATTTCAATTGCCTACTCTTCTCTTCAGTAGATATTGCTAAATGCATTCTTGTGCTCATTGAAGAATTAATAATAATCGCATTTAGTTCAAAAAGTTGTTTGCCCGTAGATAAAGGAAAATACTAGCTACATAAAAACTACTGCTAGTAACATGCAAGTGAAATAAAATTTTAATCCTCACAAATCACTGAAAATATGGGGATGGAGTTTTCGCTCTTTACTTTGGAACCATTTCGATGAACTTATTTATCAAATTTTGTGTAAAAGATGATTAATTGCTGTTGTAGTCTATGAATGATTCAATATTATCTTTTCATATACAAGTTATAGAAATTTACAAGATAGCGGAAGTTTATATTCAAAATGAGTCCGAACTAAAGATGGAAATTTGCCATGTTCGGACGTGTATATCTAAAATGAGTATAAACTCAAGATAGAAATATGTAAGGTGCAGACGTATATATCCAAAATGAGTCTGAACCTAAGAAATTGTAGAACCAAAATGAGTTCAAACAAATATTTTTTTATTAGAACGAATCTAGTTCAGAGATTTTTTAAAGTTTAATTTTTAGATTTGAAGGATTTGGAAAAATAAATGTCCAAATAATTTGAAATGGATATTTGCGGTCCTAAACTATTCACCGGTGGTTTTGTTCTTATTAACAAAAGTTGCAAAATATGTAAGAGTGTTGTTAGTAACGAAGCAGACTTTTAATGGTCGACCAATTTGTTTAACAAAATGGTGCAAACCTAAAAACAGATTTCAATGAACTAAAAAACTAGTTTCAGACGTAAATAATGAAAAATAAATAAATTGGGTATCTATTCTATCAAATGCTCCAAATCTACTAATTTACATCTAAACTAGGAGCAATTGATCGTATTCATCGCGTTCTTGACAAAAAAAAGAAAAAAACTTGACTGAGATATTCTTGGAGTTTTTGATATTTTACCTTGATTGATTAACAAGTATTATCATCGTCACTCTATCCAGTAAACCCTCAAATTTATTCAATTTCTTTGTAAATGACACTACATCATATACTTCGCAATCATACAAAAAGAAAAAGAAAAAGAAAAAGAATTGAACTTCCCAAACGCGATTCTCACGAACTCTACTAATTTGATTTCTCCGTATTAAAAATTAAATTCATGATATGATGTTATTAAATCAAAAATGTCTCAAATCTATCTTGTTTTAAGATAGAAATGATAGAAATGTAATATTAAACGTTCAAGGGGAAAAACGACATTTAACTTTAACACCCGGTAGTTAAGAAATAGGTTGTGGATATATGAGTTAAGAGCAAATCACTTTTTAAATAACGCAAACCATTTTTCTTACTCATTTCGGCTCAAAGATCAGCCCACTGAAAAAAAACTAGCTAGTGTTTGTTTTTTGTTCATAAATGTAAATAGAGCGACGTCTTATAGTCTTTTAGTCTCTGAATACATTTTATGATTTTTTTTCCTCGGTAAAAGTAAATCTATAGGAAAACACAGACCGTGTGAAGGCGATAACAGCTCAAATGCATTGTTCGCTTCAAACCCTCACATCCGAAGGCACATGAGAATTTTGAATCACCATTACTTATTCCCATAATGTAAACAAATAAAAACCTCTAAAGTTGTTCTTCTAAACCTCGCAGTAACGATCTTGTCTAGGTAATGTTTTTTTACCTTGCTAAAAAGAAAAATATCGACTACTAAGAACAACTCATAAATAAAAAGACTCGTTCATAGAAAATTCCCCGCTTCTCACCAAAACTTGACTCCCAAGTAACAAAACCCTTGTTTATATATTCAAACACAAACTTGATTCCCAAGTAACAAAAAATCCTACTCGGGACCATCTAGTCAACACTGTCATAAAAATATATAAAAATAATCCTAGCCGTAGATTCTGAAAACCCCCAAATATAAAAGGGCCATCGCCACTGGCCTCCAACGAAATCAAGAAAAAACGCTCTCCCTCCTCTCTCAGTAGCAATGGAAGAAACGGAGAAGTCAGTAGAAGAAGAACTCATAATCGCTGATACTACTATTATAGCTCAACCTACAAGCAAAAAGTAAACTCCAATTTCTCTCTTGCTAGTGTAGTAATCACTGTAAAATTTCATGGTTTTTGATGTTTATATTGATTTTTTTGGTGATGGCAGTGTCAGGAAGAAGTTGGAGAAACAAAAGGAGAGAGATGAAGCTAAGAAACTAAAGGAAGAAGAGAAGAAAAACAAGGTAAAAATAATACAATACCAAGAATTTTATTCGAAAAAATGCTGAAAGTTTTATTGAAATCTATAATATGTGCGTGTTGATTATTTGTAGGCACAAATCTTGGCGGGGTCTAAGTTTGATAATAACCCTGAAGCAGCAGCAGATGAAGATATGGATCCTAATGTAGGTTAAAAATTATTGTAACTTTTTTGATTTGGCCTTTGATTTTGAGGATTATTACTGAATTTTGTGTGTTTGTATGTTGTTGAATTGAAGCAATTTCGTGAGAACAGGCTCAGAATGATTGAATCACTCAAGGAGTCGGGGGTTAATCCTTATCCTCATAAATTCCATGTTACAATGACTATTGCTGGATACATTAGAACCTATAAGGCATTGGAGCCTGGTGAACACCGTGAAGATGATGACGCCATCTCATTGAGTGGTAATTATGGAATTTTTGCATGTAGGGAATTTTAATTTGTCTGGCAGTTGTTGTTTATGAATCTAAATTCTATGGTGTTTTTCTTTGTTAAGGGAGAATTATGCTGAAGAGAAAGCAATCGTCGAAGCTCATCTTTTATGATTTGCGTGGACCTGGTGGTTTCGAGGTGCAACTCATGGTTGACGCTAGGTATACAACTATGTTCTAAGTGGCTTTCATATCTCTTCAATTTTTTGATTAGGCGTCGGTATATTCATTGTGTCCATATTGTGTTTTACTTAGTTTTGGAGGTTATGCAGGACAAATTCCATTGAACTTATCTGTATCTCTGTGTTGTAATATTTTGCAATTTTTCTTTTATGTAGAAATTCTGATATGGATGCAGCTGAATTTGCACACTTGCATTCTGGAGTTAAACGTGGTGACATTGTTGGCGTTACGGGATTTCCAGGTATATATTAGGACTTGCAATATCACTGCTCTCTTTAAACAGATTGCATAGAAACAGCAAAAGTGTTTTGTCGGCTCACGGACCTCAATGAGTATATAACCTACGATGCATGTAGAAAAGAAAACTTTGGTATCTTATAAAAAGAATGACTGTATCTTTATACTCGGATTCCTAGTGTTGAAGCTGGTGTGGTGTGTAATTCCATTTTGATGATGTCTGTAAACCTAATGACAGTTTGTATTGCTGTGTAAAATATGGCGCCACTATATCTGAAATTGCATGGGAATCATTTCTTACTCGTATTTGTGCAACAGTCTAATCTAAATGCATATTGCTATTTATCTCACCATACTTTCTCTGGTTTCAATTTAAACATCGCACTCATTTATGGCAATAAGAGTAAAATTACTTCGCAGGAAGAAGCAGGAGAGGAGAATTGAGTCTCTTTCCTAAATCTTTCGTTGTTCTAAATAGCACTCTTCATATGATGCCGAGAGAGAAAACAGGTCCTGGAGGTGATACTGAAAACGCTAAGGTGAAAAAAACACATTTTAATTCTGCAAATGTACCTTTTCAACAAAGCAAGGTGTCGTATGATTGTCTAGTTGATTGATGGATCTTTTATCGTAATGTAAAAGAATGATCTATGGGTACCTGGAACTGCAAGGAATACGGAATTATATGTTCTGAAGGACCAGGTATGCAAAATACCTATAAACGTTTGATAGCACTTAACCCCATATCTCTAACTTGTGTAACTTGACTAATCTTTCTGTTACAGGAAACAAGATATCGCCAACGGTACTTGGACTTGATGTTGAATAAAGAGGTGCCACAAATATTCGTCACTCGAGCTATGGTTGTTGATTACATAAGGAAATTCCTCAAAGATCTTCATTTTTTGGAGGTTTGTACTGGTCCTTGCTCTTTTTTCATCGTTTTTGAATCATATATTTGGCTTAGTTCACAATTTACTCAACATCATCAGGTAGAAACCCCCATGATAAACATGATTGCTGGTGGAGCAATAGCCAAGCCATTTGTTACTCATCATAATGACTTGAAGAAGGACCTCTTCATGCGTATTGCCCCTGAGCTTTATCTGAAGCAGCTAGTTGTTGGTGGAATTGAACGTGTCTTTGAGATAGGAAAACAATTCAGAAATGAAGGAATTGATTTGACACACAATCCAGAGTTTACAACGTGTGAGTTCTACGAGGCTTATGCAGATTACTATGACTTGATGGATCGCACGGAGAAGATGTTGAGCGGTAAGGAGTGACTTAGTCTTGCTTCTTTATTAGGCCTTCCTTAGTGTCTGCTCTTGGATGTTAACAATGTTATACAATTGAAACAGGTATGGTAAAAGAACTAACCGGTGGCTATAAAGTCAAGTACCATGCAAATGGGTTTGACAAGGATCCGATAGAGATTGACTTCACTCCTCCTTTTAGGTGTTTGTTTATGCAATTTCCCTTGGCATTGGTAACTCTGGGTTATCCAAATATTGTTACTTTGTTTCTTTGTTGGAGATGAATGGAACTGATCATCTGGCCTTTTGGGAACATTGCAGAAGGATTGACATGATAGGAGAGTTGGAGAAGATGGCTGGCCTTGACATACCCAAGGATCTATCTAGTGACATAACCAACAAGTATTTGCTGGATGCGTGCATCAAATTTGATGTCAAGTGCCCTCCTCCTCAAACAACAACAAGGTTGCTGGATAAGGTATAATCTAATCTGAATGGTTTTTTTTTGCGTGTTCTTTTAAGAGTAATATCTAAAGGTATATATGTGCAGTTCAAAAGTTGCAGTTACATGTGTTAAATTTATAAATTGGTTCATGGCAGCTTCTTTTCTTTTTTTAGCAGCGTCACTAATTTTTTTTTATTCTGATGACAGCTTGTTGGACATTTCTTAGAGGAGACGTGTGTTAATCCGACCTTTATCATTGACCATCCTGAGATTATGAGCCCCCTGGCAAAGTCGCATAGATCGAAGCTAGGCTTGACTGAACGTTTCGAATTGTTCATTAACAAGCATGAAGTATGTTGACGACCTTTGCTCATGCTTCATTCATATGTTTTTATTTTGTTTTTTTTTTACCAATTCATGTCCCGACTATTATGAGGTGACCAGGTATGCAATGCATATACAGAGTTGAACGATCCTGTGGTTCAACGTCAGAGATTTGCCGAACAGCTAAAGGTTGCTTTACTCGTCAATTTATATCTTCTAGTTGGTTATGCTGTTATCTTCTAGTTGGTTATGTTGTTACCAGTATCTTCTATTCTTAAATGTGATTTCAGGACCGACAATCTGGTGATGATGAGGCAATGGCATTAGACGAGGCATATATACAGGCTTTGGAACATGGATTACCCCCTACTGCTGGTTGGGGTTTGGGGATCGATCGGCTCACGATGCTGCTTACTGATTCACAGAACATCAAGGTGAGTTATTTTGAAATTTCTTGTAAATCACATCCAAATGCATTTCGCCCCTAATGTCACATTAATTTTTATTTATTTTTTTAAGTTTTATATCAGAAAAATGTTGTTTTGCCATCTATGGTGCAGGAGGTAATTCTGTTTCCTGCTATGAAGCCTCGGGATGAACCTGCCCCCAAAACTGCACAATTACATAGACCTTGCAGTGCTGAAAATTTACAAAGATCCGACAATGCTGAACATTCACAGAGATCCGACAATGCTGTAGTTGGTTTTGTCAGGAGGCGGGGTTTGCACATAATTTTGATTACAAGTTTACTAGTCAATGCATATTTATTATGCTTTTGATGTACTGTTTCCGTAGTATATGATGAATTTTAGTTAGTAGTTGAAATTCTTTTGAATCGAACAAGAAGCTAAAACAAAAATTTCTACTGCTTATTTTAGTTTGTAGATATTCTTTGCCCCAAAGTTCAAAATTTTTGTGCACCTATACCAACCTTAATTTTTGTTCAATTGAAGAATACAAACTTAATTACAGACCGCAACAGAGCAACTCAAAGTAGATATGTTACATTAAGAAGACAAAGAAACTGCGTCAATAGGAAACAAAAGGGATGGGAATCAAAACCAAATCATTTTTTCTAGCAACCACTGCTCCAGACTGCTCAATCATATCAAGTTCTCCGATGATCTTCCAAAATGGTATAGTAAATGAGCAAGTGTTAGCTCAACACTAGCCAAAGCAAATGACATCCCCGGACACATCCTTCTACCAGCTCCGAATGGAATATATTCAAAGTTATGTCCCTTATAGTTAACTGAATTAGCATCAAAACTCTCTGGTTCAAATGCGTCGGGGTTGCTCCAATATTCTGGATCTCTACCGAGAGCCCACAGATTGACTATAACTTTGGTATTCGCTGGTATGTCATATCCATCAATTTCACAACTCTCTGTACTTTCTCTTATTGTGAGTGGAACCGAAGGGTGTAGCCTTAGCGTTTCTTTGATAACTAGCTTTAAGTATTCTAGTCCCCTAATGTCTGTTTCATCGATTTGCCTCTGCGCACCGATGACCCGTCTTACTTCAGTTTGAACTTTCTCCATTACTCTTTGGTTTTTGAGCAACTCGGGCATTGCCCATAGTATTGCAATGGATACAGTATCTGTTCCTGCACTGAAAATTTCATGTTGAAAAACAAACAATTACCAAACTCGAAATGTTAAAACCAGCTACAAATTTCATAAACAATTTCTACTACTCGAGCACAAAGATAAAATATATGAACCCAAATGGCTGCTTTAATATTTTCCGTTGTTAATGATTCATGACTCTCTTGAACTCGAAGAAGTGCATCTACTAAATTTTCCACCTCCAATTTACCGTTATCGATTTTAACCATCCAACTCTTTTTGTGTTTTTGGATAACTCCCTCTAAATACTTGTCAACTTGTTGATGAAATCGCAACAATTTTGGTATCGGTCCAACTATACGATGTAACAATTTTAGCGAAGGTAATAACTCTTCCAAACCTCCTAGCAAAGTAAGTGATTCCTGCATCATTGAGATGACTTCTTCTTTAACTTTGCAGTTATCACCGAACGCTGCTCTTGTAATGATATTAGTGATCAAAGATGTAATCCGTTTACTGCGGTTGACTGGTTTATCAGCTTTCAAAGAAATGCTTTTGATCGTTTTCGTTACCTCCTCTTCTCTTAGTGGTCGGAACAATAGGACTTCTTTATCACTTAAGAGCTGCAAGACAAAAATCTTACGCATCTCCTCCAATAATCACTATATGGAGAAAATGTAATACTACTAGAACACATAATATTTGCAGCAAAAAGTTCGGGTTTGTGGGAAAATCAAGTCGCGGGTCTCTGTTTTTTTTTTTTTTTTTTTGCAACACTTAAGGACGAACACAACAAGTATAAGAACTTCACCAAGTTGCAAGTGCATAAGCGGTCCATATTTCTTCGCCGAATTTCCGAGTGAACGGTGGGTAATAGGCCTAACATGTTATATATGCAAATGGGAAAATTGAGAAAATGTCCCAAAATCCAATGCAACCTTGGAAAAACTGGAGGAGAAACCGAACTGGAGGTTAAATTGTTCCTTTATATATTTAATCCCCAAAAAGGAGGAATGCACAATACCCCAACATTTCAGGCCTATTAGCTTGGTTAACGGCACATATAAGATTATATCTAAAGCTATGACTGCAAGATGCAAGACAGTGATACCCAAACTTGTGTCAGAACATCAAGGTGCATTTGTAAAGGGAAAACACATATACGATGGTGTCTTAATTGCTGGGGAATTAATTGATGCAAAATTGAAGAGCAAAAGACCAGGCATTCTATGCAAATTGGACATAGAAAAAGCATTTGATAATGTCAATTGACATTGTATTGACACTATTCT
Source organism: Papaver atlanticum (assembly GCA_023531105.1). NCBI lineage: Eukaryota > Viridiplantae > Streptophyta > Magnoliopsida > Ranunculales > Papaveraceae > Papaver > Papaver atlanticum. The sequence continues at coordinate 321,682 of JAJJMB010004025.1, forward strand.
TGAAGATACGGGATTTGGAGCAAAATGGAGGGAGTAAAAAGAATGGACTATGTACTCTGTTCAGTCCTGAGTACTAGTTAATGGAACATTGATAAGCACGTAAGTGTGACGCATTTTCACCCATAACTACATTATCTAGGACTCATTTTATTTCTAATAAAGTTGTTTTAAGTCTTTTCTAGGGAATAAGCTCTTGCGGCAAAATTGGCTCGAAAAGTGGTGTTTTACACCCCAGGATAGAGTACTAAAGGCACCCCAGAAATGCACCGGAAGCACCCCAAAAATGTATCGGAGGAACCCCGGAAAAATTACTATCTACGCCCAAAAATTACTATTTGCACCCCATAAGACAAGTGCTAAAGGGACACCCGTGCAGGATTAGGGGGAGGACATCTTCTTCTCAAATTCAAAAAATGAATTTTGGTGGGAAAACGTTTCTTTTCACTGGCAGAATTTCGATCGGATGTTTGGACGTGATTTAGTGAGATTCAATCCCTTAAACTTAGTGGGTAGACGTGATATGACTATAGAAAGCTAGTATGGGTGATTTTATCGATCAAATTTGGCTGGAAAACTTGGTTTAATCCAAACAGGGAGTTGGAGGAAAAACATGAGCTTGCATGAGTTGTGAGAAATTTAAACGTGTACTGCACGTGCTTGGAAGACTTAATCGATATCCTGGAGCGTGAAGAAGGTATAGAAGGAAAGAAATACAGCTTCAGATGCGTGAAAATCAAAATCAATGATAAAAATGGAAAAAAATATACCCGAGTAAAAGAAGATTATTTGTAGTTAATGGAGGAGATTCAATGTCGAAATGATGTATAAATAGGTTCCTAGGATCACATAGAAGGGGTGTCGAGAGTTTGGGGACTTTAGGAGGGCTGAGGAGTGAGAAATCAAGACGAACAGCAAGCTTCCTGCTGCTGTTTTCTGCTGGTGCAGGGAAGAAGAACACCAAGAACATAAGACTCCAAAGAACAGTCGTAACTGCTACAGTGGACGCGACAGTGAGAGGACAGTCTTATATGCTACAGTAACAACAACAGTTTACAATTATCGTTCTTTGTAACAAAGGTTTGTAACAAATATAATTGTTACAAAACCCGATTTTCACCATTTTTTTCTCCTTTTCATCAATTATAGAACACTTTTGAGCATTAATAAAGATGAATTTTGAGCGTGTCTATAATATGAGGAGCTAAACCCCAACACTGGGACGACGGAGGAGGCCGAACTTCATACATGGGTAAATTTGTTTTATTCCTTTTTATGACTTTTGCACTAAAATTAATTGAAATATGATTTGATTAAATTGGTTGTCATTTGATTAGATGGGTCATGCTTAGCTTAGGTGATTTGATGTCCCATGCTTAACATTTACAATCAATGTTTTGAGAATCTATCTTGGCAAAAATAGAGTCCATGTTTATATTTCTTGAGCTAAAATTGTTGAGAATAAATAAGTGAACCTTATGTTATGAAGATTGGCTAAATCCTTAGTCCCGGTACCTCTTGCACCATTTGTAATATTATTGTATATTTTTATTAAATTTAAAAACTCGAATCTTCACAAGTCTTAGAGTTCGAATCATTTTTACTACAACTTCAAAATTACATCAAACATCTACATCCAAATTCAAACATTTCAAGGGTCTCAGACAAGGAGACTCAGTGTCACCATTTTTGTTTCTACTAGTTGCTGAAATCTTCACCAAATTGATGAAAAAAGCTGAATAACTCAATATGATTGCTGGATTCCAGGTGGGGGATGTACAAATAACACATTAGCAATTCGTTGATGATACCCTGATTTTTCTAGATGCACATGAGGAGAAAGTGGAGAATTTATTGATGATATTACGTACAGGTTTTTGAAGCCATCACAGCACTCAAAGTTAATTTGGAGAAAATCACCATGATCAGTATTGGGGCTAACCACTAGAATTGTAAAATGTAATGTGGAGAAACTACCTTTCTTATATATTGGCCTTCCACTTGGTACATATGCAAAGCAAACAAGTGTATGGGATGGTATCATTGAAAAATTTAGGAAAAAGCTTGCACTTTGGAAGACGAAATTCTTCAGCAGGGCAGGCAAGATTATGCTCATTAATTTAGCACTGGCAAGTCTTCCAGTTTATTTTATGTCTTTGCTTCAAATGCCAGCTTCTGTCGAGAAGACATTGCTAAAGATCATGAGAGACTTTATGTGGGGGTCAACAACTAAGAAGAGAAAAATATGCTGAGTCTCATGGGAAAGAATGTGCAACAAGAAGGAAGATGGAGGTCTTTCCATTAAGAATTTGAGATGCATGAATAGTCTTTGTTGGCCAAATGGAGTTGGAGATACTCTGTAGGAGAGAAAGCCCTGTGGAGGAAGGTGGTGCAAAAGAAAACAAAATCTGAAGAGGATACACTAAATCCTAAGGAGTACAAACTACCTCAAGGAAATGGATTCTGGAAGAGTATTCAAAAGGAGAAATGGATGGCTGATAAAACCACAAAGCTCAAAATTGCAAACGGTCGATCTATCAAATTCTGGCATGACAGATGGTTAACTGACACTCCCTTATCAGTCTCCTTCAATAGGGTGTATAAGATAGAAGTTAACAGACTTGATAGAGGATGGAAGATTGAAAATCTCATTTAAAAAGCAACCAAATGTGGAGGAGATGCAGGAAATAAGTGAGCTCTTAAGCTCTCTGGGAGATACACATGAGCTCAATCAAAAAAAGGATACAATGACCCAGTTTACAACCAAAAAAGGGTACCAATGACAAATCTCCCAACTGAACTCCCAGAATTCTAGCCCTTTTCCATACAAATGTGTATGGGTTAGACATTTGCCCCCAAAACATATAGTACTTGTTTGGTCAGTGCTTCAGAATGCAATACCAACAACCAACAATCTTCAGAAAAGAGGATGTGACATTCATGAGACAAGATGTAGTCTGTGCAATGCAGTAGATGAAGATGTGGATCACATGCTTCTTCATTGCGCATCATAAATAAAGTTAAGAGACTGCTATTCAAATGGGGATCATTGCCAACATGGTTTGAAAATATCTCATTTGGAGATTGTATCTTTAGTTGGGCTACAATTTTATAGTGTAACTAATCAAGTAGTTGCTTTGACTGGGGTTTTAAGGCCTCTGTGGGTACAAAATACCGCGTACTCATTTAGTATGCGAAGTAACTCCATTGGTAGCAAGTGAATATGACCGCATACAACATATCCCAGATGACGAACCAGATGACGTCACCTAGTCACGAGTAAAGTGTGAAGAACCATGCGGCAATGAAGAAATCGTGCGTCAATGATAAAGTCTCCGCGACATTGACGCACGTCAGATCCGCAATTAGGGGCTTTATTAACTGTCCTCCACTATGTAAACTCCTATATAAGGAGCCGAGCGTCTTTGTAAAGAGATAGATCTTTTTGGGGTAAGAGATAAGATATTTAGGAGTGAGAGTTATTTGCTTTCCAAGTTAGGGTTTTCCCTCACCATCTTTGTACTTGTTCTAAGATTTAATAAAAGATTTTGAGTATGTCATCATGATTTCTCAGATTATTCCATAGATTATCAATAGGGTGTGGTTGTGGGATTTCCCGTAACTACATTTTGGTGCTAGAAACAGCTCGAATGATGTACCCTGTTGGTGAATTTCTTTAAAAGCAAGCTTAAAATTATTCATAGCTTATCATCGCTCTATTAACAATCTTTGAAAGTTTTAGAAGCCTAGATTTAAAAAGTTCAACCAAAAGTTTTAATCTCATAAAAACAACTTTCGTTGATACAATTTTCAATTCTTTAAAGAGTAATTTTCAGTAATCTTTGTCAAAAGAAAATATTGTTACAAGACGGAACAGATGGAAAGGCAAGCATCTACAGCAGAACAAGTGATAGCAACTAGGAGGAGCAGAAGAATCGCAGAAAGAAAAAGAAGTGAATTTGCTGAATCGTCAAGGATGGGAGAGAGGAACAATCGAGGAAAGAAATTCCAAACTCAGATCCACCGCGAACTGGCGGAAAAAAACATCATCAACTATGATACGGTAAGTGTTCATACTGCAAATACAGATTCAACGGAAGAAGACGAGGAAAGAACTGGAGATGGAGGACCAATCGTAGAAAACGAAGAGAATATGAAAATCGAGGAGCTCCGACAAAGGCTAGTGGCAGAAAGGAGGAGAGAACAAGAAGCACGCGCGAATTTGACACGTCAGAATGATGAGCTAAGAGAAGAGAATATCATATTACAATAGTAGAGGTTACGAAGTACAACACGTGCAAGCTCAAGGTCAAGAACAAGTAGGAGTGCGTCTAGGCGTAGTCGATCTAGCCGCAGAGATGCTAGACAAGAGCTACTCTTAGATAACAACATGATTGAAAATTTTCAAGTAGGCGATAATATGCAGGAGCAGCGCGGTGGTAATCGTATAGAACAACAACCAACTAATCGATACATGCCACAAGGCGAAAACTATCGCATGCAAGAAGATCGCAGAGGCAATACACATGAACAGCAAGGCGAACGTTATCGCACGCATCATGATCAGGATGATGAAATAGACAAGGATCAAGGAAGGATGATATTACATGGGAGAGAAATGCTACGAAATCGACGTGACCGCGCAGATGAAGCCGAAAGATATAATGACGCACATATCCATGAAAGGAATGAAAGAGATAGGCGAAGGAGACGCAGAGAAGAAGCAGAAGAACGAGAACTACAAGAGGAAATACGTCAAAATATATATGACAACAGAATAAGGCAAGCAGGACTGGAAAGACCTATGCAGCAAGATGCAGACCAAACCATGATCGAAGCAATCTTAAGAGAATTAGCAGAAGTGAGAGCGATGATGACAGCACGGAGAGATAGAGGTACACGACAGTCAGATGAAGCCATAGAAGAAGCAGGAAAGACATCATTCGCGCGACAGATACAAATGGTAGGAGTTCCAACAAAATGCACTTTACCTGTATTTACTAATATTTTTGATGGAATCATATGTGTGGTGCAGCATATAAAGGCGTACACCAGATCTCTGCTACAATGGGAGGATAACGATGCGGTCTTATGCAAATATTTTCCTGCCAGCCTAACAGGAGAAGCTTTGCAATGGTTTGAGGGATTACCAATGGAACAATTACATCATTCAATCATATACAGAGCATATTCTTAGGAGCATACATCAGCAACAACATGTTACGATCAGGCATAGAGAAGGTGTTTAGCTTGCGAAGAAGAACTAATGAAGGCCTGCGTAACTTAACCACTCGCTGGAGGACCATGTGCAGCAAAATGGATGGAAGAGTAGATGAGAGGAATCTCATACTAGCTTTTATTAACGCACTTTTTCCTACAGACCTATTGTATACGCAGATATTCAGGATCAAAGATACCATATCAATGACAAAGCTGCGGGAGTACCAAGAAGAGTATATCGCACTCGAAGAAAAGTAAAGAGAAATGGAATCTTATCCAGTTTTGGTCACAAGCGCAAAAGAAGGAAACGCTAGCCTACTTCCAAAGATAACAAATGCAGTTGCGAGCACATCCCAAGGAAGTCAAGAAAAGATGGTGATGGAAGATAAACAAAAGCAAGTAGCTATGAGCAGTATAGATCAAGAAATGTATGAAAGAGAATATCGAGCAAGACAATATAACAATAAGATTCCAAGACTAGATAACCAGACGGAAGCATATGGGGGGAAAAAGCAATACTATATTCAAGGTCCAGGAGGAAATAGAACAGTTTGGGAAGAAATAAAAATGCCGCGTCTAAATACCACAAAAGATAAAATCTAGGAAGCGGTAATCTTGATGGAAGACATACCAGAACCACAAAATATGGGTCATGAACCACCACCAGGAAGGAGGAGCAGGGAATTTTGTGCTTATCATAGTTTTCATGGTCACACCACCAGTAACTGCCGGAATGTGCAAAAAATTATACTGAGAATGATCGATAAGGGGAAACTAAACCATTTTCTAGTACAACAACATTTACCACCACCACCAGAAGGGCAAACACCAGGAGTAGAAGCAGGAAAAAATACATATCTAATTGAAGTGGGAGCAAAAGCAAAGAATTTATACTGTAACTCGATAATACACTCATTCAGAAGTATAGAGGATTTCCATGACAATGTCTTAAGTCGAGTTTATGCAAGAGATAATGATGGGAAAGAGATACTCAACTTGGAAAAGATATCACCATTGAAAGATTGGCAGAGGCAACCTATTTCCTTCTATGCGGAAGAAGTACCAGGAGGTGGAGAATTACATGAGAGTCCATTAGTTGTCAAACTGGAAATCAACCCAAAGGAAAAGACTAATGAAGAGGACGATAATGACGCAGACACATGGGCAATAAATAGGATATTGATAGATCCTGGTAGTTCAGTTGATATATTGTTTTACCACACTTACAAGACAATGGGTGGCAGAGATGACGACCTCATTCCATCAACTTACAAGATTTATGGTTTCAATGGATCAGCCAATAAGTCGAAAGGAGAAATAACCATGCGAATTCCTCTCAAGAACATAACCACTAACATAGTATTCTGCGTTGTTGACGTATATTCTCCATACAATGCCTTGATAGGAAGACCATGGTTACATAGTATCTTTGGAGTGGCTTCAACTTTTCATCAATGCATAAAATTTCCTTTGCCTCAAGGTGTCGGGGTAATAAGTGGGGATCCAATCGAGGCAAAAAATTGTCATGAGATTGATGTCGACAAATGTGAAGAACGCGCGAATAAGCGAAGAGATTGGAGAAAAGAGATAAAAGAGGGTAAGCGAAGTGAAAGATTAATGGTTGATGTTATGAACAAGAGTAAAGAAGTAAACAAGACTACTATTAAGGCGACAACATCCGCACAAGAAAGTGAATATAACCAGTACGTCGGAAAGAATGAATTCAAGATAGGAGAGATGGTATTGAGATAAGAACCGCCCTACCAGAAAAAGGGAAAAGGGAAATTGAAAAAAGTATGGGGTGGACCTTACATGTTAAGAGAGTCATGGGAAATGGAATGTATGAGTTGTTGGAAAATAACGAGGGGGGAAGAATTAAACCAACTTTGGAACCAAGCATATTTGAAGAAATATGGTCCAGATGACAATGCTAGCACGACAGAAGAAATAACTCACGTGATAAAAAGTATATTAGAAAATATATGCGAACTTAATAAAGCACAAAAGGCGAAAGAAGCAAATAAGTCATCCCAGATATAGAGTTTTAAGAGGTAATTATTATGTAAGCGAACAAATGAAGAAAGAAGACGCAAGAATTGTACTAATCAAGCGTATGAATGAAAATGAAAATTCTTCTTCCTTACATACATCAATTATTTCATAATAAGAAAAAGGAAAAAATAAGACCTTATGATAAGACCTTAACATAAGGCAACAGAAGTAAGACCTCTAACTAGGGAGGCTAGGCATCCAATTGTGGCGTGCACCCTAGTTCGCATAATAGCAAGAGGCAATGATAAGACCTAACGCATGTCATAATTGGGGAAAACCTAGTTAGCATGACTCGGGGGAAAGCTACACCGACCCTAAAACCTGAGTCATGGAGATTTGGGGTGAAATAAAAGCCCATCCAGCAGAGGCGCCTTAGTTGAAATACTAAGGTGAGAAGGTCTCTCCTAAGGAGTGCAGAAACTCGATCAGGGCGCTGAGGTACACGGTTGAGTCAAGAGTGCCTGGGGCGTCTGGAGCGTACCTGGCCGCTCTTGGCAAGTCCTGACTATGATGCACTCGGTCCTCAAGAAACCCCACTTTGGGTGCGGTGTCGTAACCATAAGCCATATCGGCGGAGGGATAAGAGGCCGTGAAAATAACTGATTATTGCATCACTGGATGGGAAGAGCCCACCCTAACCCGGTAGGTGTAAGCTTCATTGAAGGGGCAGTCAGAGGGAATATAAGGACGGCACCCTCCACTAGGGAGCTGAATTGTGTCAAAAGACGTAAATATCATGGGGCTATGACTCAAAGGAGAGCATAGGTCTATCGTATTTGCGCGTCAATATATCCTGCAGAGGAAATAATACGAGAAGATGATAAGGAGAAATCAATGGGTCATTACATGAAAGTGTAAAGAATTCCTGCGATTTCGTCGCACAAAAACAGACAATACCTTTAGGAAAAATAAGACCTCTAATTAGGGAGGCACAATAAGACCTCATGAGAAAAACAAACTTAAGATTAATAGTGTTTTGCAGGAAAGAAAGGAGCTCAAAGATTAACGCACACGTATAAAGTAAAGTTAAGAGATAAAAGGATGTATAGACGCGAAAATAATTACGCAAGATATAGCTGAGGCAGAAAACAAATACACATTCATGAGGTAAAACGAAGAAGAGGTAATTCAGGTATGATACTAAATCGTTTCACTATACGACAGATGTATGCGAATGCATAGATGATAGATTACCGCATAATGAAATACAACAACTTTACAAATCACGTACGCTTATACATATGCACATCAAAAAAATATATTAAAAAAATCATATTGCGGCGAATAACAGAGGCAAGAATGGGAATGCAAAGCATATAAAGGAATGTTATTCGCCACCATATGATAGACTCACACGCAGATTTTATATACATTATCATCAACGCATATGTTATATGTTATTAATAATGCATATGTTACGTATTATCATTAATGCATACGTATATATATACTATCATCACTAGAGAAACACTTTGCTTTTGATTAATGACAAGTTGCAGGATTAAGATACGCGAGAATGAAAGGAGAAAAAGATTATACATTGAAGAAAAAGAATGATACATCCAAATACAAAAAGCTTGAGAATAACCAGTGTACAAAAAAGAAAAGAGAAAATAGTACAAGAAGCGGAAGGAGATTTGTACAAATAAAATGAAGAAAGAAGACGAAAAGGTCCCTGGAAATAGCGGTTATTTCCCACCCATGTCATCTTCATCACCTTCCCGAGCCTCAGAACCGCTGTCCTCCTCATCAGTCATTTCATATTCATCATGCTCTACTTCACTATCGGAAATGTCAGAGCCTTTTTCATTAGAAGGAACTTCAGCAAAATTATAATTTGATAAAGGAATGCAATTATCAGTGCAGACTTTCTTAACAGCTGCATCACGAACGCGAATCGCATCCTTACTCAAGTTAGAAACAGTGACAATCAGCTTTTTCTTAAGTCTGCGGTATTTAGAGTCACGAGTGGTAAACTTCGCCTTCAGACTTTCAATTTCCTCAAGATACTTTTTCTCAACATCTGCGAGGAAAAATAAGGAGGTTAAAGCCGCATAAGAATATTTTCCAGGAAATAATTAAGGAATAAGAATTGTAAACAACCTTCTTTTTCAGAAAGGATAGTATTAACCAATGACGTATGGTTAGATTCTAAACTAACATTTGTGGCTAAGCCAGTTCTAGCATTGTCAATAACCCTAGCATCCCAATCGAACTCATCTTCATTCTCTATAAGCAGTCGAGAACGAATTATATTCTCTCGATTGATCAAAGCATCCCTTTCGCTTATAGCTTGGTCTCTTTCCATCTGAACGAGGAGATGAGCCTCATGGAACTTCTTTAAAGCCTCGGCACCCTTAAGGACTGCCTTATCCTTCTCAGTAATAAGCGCGTTCTTTTTCGCTTCTAAAGTTTAAATTATCTTCTTGTCTCTATGAAGACGACGTTGAAAACCATTATTTACAGATAACATGGATCTATGCTCATGCTTAAGAACCTCATACTTCGACCTTAGTTCCTCCATACTAAGATTCTCTAAGCCATCATTGACAAACTTATTTAAAGAGGAGTTAAGATGCTTAAGAAGAATCTCCTCATCATCAGGGATACTAGATGCTTCATCGGTTAAATTGTATATATCTGCGAACGCAAAAAATTAAAAGGGTGCGAAAACAGCGCAGTTATATGAAAAAAGGAGGGAACAAAGAAATACATACCAATCAGCTGATTATTCCTCTTACGAAGTTCCACAACATCATGAGAATAGGTAGAACTCTCAGATTTGAGTCTAGTATTCTCAGCTTCAAGGGAGCAAAGTTTTCTTTGAAGATCTGAAGTAACCGCGTGAGACATACGTGCATTCTGCGTCAATATGAGATGAAAGATTAGAATACAAAATGGGAAAGCATTATTAAAGAAGGTGCGGTGGTATAGAAATTACCAAAGATCCAAGATCGAATTGGAAACTTGGGCTTATCGTAGAGGCAACTCCAAGCAAAGACTCATGACTCAGAGAGGGAGCGTTGCAAATTTTAGCAACCATTTCGCATGTACAAGTTAACGCATCATCCCCAATGGAAGACAAAGAGTTTGTGAAAATACTCGACAACTTCCATATAGAAGATGTGGACTCGGAGTTATCAGAAAGAAGGAGAGTATCATCTTCAGAACGAGAAGAAGTTTGAGAAGATGCCTTCCGCTTCTTGTGGGGATTCAGAGAGGTGGACTTAGAGATAGTCTTCTTACTCTTACCCTTGGAAGGAAGAGCGTGGTTATTAGAACCCTCAGCGTCTCCATCTTCAACCTACACGCATAATGAGAGATAAGAAACAGAGGAAAAAATATTGTTAAAATTCAAGAAGGAGTATTTCTTACTTCATTATCACGCGTATGTGACGCATGAGACGCATTTTTATTAGCCTTCTTCTTATGCTTCACAATCTGAGATCAAAAGAAATAATGAAGGAAGCGGAAAACAATAGAAAAGAAATAAATAGAAAGACCAACGCAAAAGTAGCATACCACATCTCTCTCCTCGGGCCATACAAATTCCCAAGGTTTGTAAGCGGCAAATTTCTCAGGAAGAGGGAGATCAGACCCATCAGCGCCTTTGCCATAAAAAGATATTTGAAAATACTCCTCACTCCTCCTTATCTTAAGAATTGTGCAAACTTGAACGAAGTCATATATTTAGGGATGGGGGAAGTATTAAAGTTGTTTTTTTTTTCCTGGTAATCGATGGGGTTTTAGATTATAGATCCCTCGATTCAATGCAGACAAATTAATGTTGTTTGAAACCAACTTAGGTGTTCTTTTAATCTCTAAATTTTCCTCCATATCAATGCATTTGTGGAAGGAAGAGCTGGTAGCCTAGTAGCTCTCTTTATAGAAATCTGGTTCCACCTCCACGCTTCAGCCAAAAATCTATGAGTGACTTCTTGGCTTGTTAATGCTTCTTACTGTTTATATTTAAAACTAGCCAAGGTTAAAAATGACATTTTGGCTACATCGACCTCCCGCCAGACGAGAAATTGACTGGTCAATTTTCGACAAATTGACTCAAGCAGTTTTGGATGGAAAAGGTAACCGATTGGGGCATTTTCAACACTTTTCCAAGGTTGCATTGGATTTTGACGCATTTTCCTATGCAAATTTCTGATAAAAGGAAATTTCCTTAGACCTGGTGGCAATTTTGATCTTTCTCTACTCAACACCATGAATCAAAAGAAAAAGGAAAACCAAAAGAGCTAAAACAAATGGAAACTGAATATCCATGAACGAAGGCAAGAGGTAGCACTCTAGAGAGATACACGGAAATGATGGATCAAGCCATCAAGGTATCATTATACAACTAAAACTTTAAGAAAATTCTTTGTTAAACAAAATAAGATCCTTGAAAAATCAAAGAGAACAATATATAAAAAATGAAAAAATAAATTGTGTGCAAGTAACATAACATAGCAGGTAATCCACATTTATAGGCCTTTGTCATCAAAAGCCTATACCTCCCCTGTTTCTGGAAAAAAAATATTAATTTTTTTTCATTTTGACCTTTTTATAGGCTAAAATGAAAAATTGATAATATCTTTACATAGAAATGGAAGTAGTATATGACAGCCTAGGGTATATGTGTGTAAGTTAGTTGATATGAATACATTGCTCCCTTCATACACTATAATGTCAACCTCAAATAGTCAGATACCTCATACATTATAATGTCAATGTTGCTGTAATAAGAGATCGTATCGTATCGTATCAATTATTTCCTCGATCATATACTGATATGCCTACTTTTGCGATCTCATGGTTGGCGATTTAACAACATTGCCATACTTGTATGATTAAAAAAGTAAAATGTCAACGGTGGTTCACCTATATGGTGTGCACCATTTGATCCGCTTTCCTGGATCATGTCTCTGCATATAAATAGAATCTTGACAGCCTAAATAATACTCCATCTGACACACAAAATACCCAAAATAGGTAAAAAAATAAATTAAAATCAGTTTTGAGAGTTTGTTTCAATGTTTGTTTGGACTTTTTTTTATAATCAGCTCTTCCAGATGGACGACAATAGTGCTAATAGGTGCACATTTACATAGACCCAACCAAGAATGTTCTAGTCGATTTTGTCAGGAGGCAGGGTTTGCAAATTATTTTGGCTACTAGTTTATTTGTCACTGCATAAGTTGCGTGTTGAAATTCACCACCAACTTCAGTCAAGTGTTCACACTTATATGGATAAACCTAGAAATATCTAGGCAATTCTTTACGCTCTAGAAATATCTAGACTACGGTCAACTCTCTAGATGATACTTAGAAATATCTAGCTAGTATTTCTCTAGAATGTCCTATACAGTCGGTTCCTTTTAAGTCTCTAGACAGTTCTCTAGATCACTATAAATAGAGGTTGCTATCCTCATTTGTAAGCATCGAGCAAGTGAGTAAGAAATCAAAGTAAGTTGAGAGCTAAGTAGTTGAGTGGTAGTAAAATCAATTCCCGGTAAGGTTGTGTGTAATTTTGAGAGTGTGTATAACTTGTGAGTGTAATTTTGAGAGTGTGTAACTTGTGATTAATAAAATTAAGATTTTCCACAAGTATAATTGTGCCCACTTTGCTTCTCAAACTCAACATTGCGCACCTATCCCATAGGAAAAATCTGAATCTGTTAGATGGGGCAACCCACCAGGACTGAATGCGTGACATTGGTAGCTCTTTCTACCGGAGCCACAAAATGTTTTTCTTAAATCCTAGTTGGAAAGCAACTATTATTATGGAAAATAATCGTTTGGTCCTTTTTTAGGTGGTCCCATGTTTGTTTGGTCCTTTGGGAAAACGCCTTTACTGTTTGGTCCATAATTATTTAAAAATATTAAATGGTCCAAAGTACCCTTCCGTGTTAATTCCAACTTATTTTTTGTAGCAGTTCATTCGTCAAAATGAACTCCTGTTTATTTCTACTTAATTTTTCAGAAAACCTATATAAACCACAGTTCATTCCAGAAATGAACTCCTGATAAAAACCTATATAAACCAGAGTTCATTCCAGAAATGAACTCCTGGTAAAACACATATAAACAAGATTTCATTCCAGATATGAACTTCTGGTATGTTTTACCAGAAGTTCATATCTGGAATGAACTCCTGATAAAAACCTATATAAACCAGAGTTCATTTCTGGAATGAACTGCAGTAGCATCATCTTCAACAGCAGCAACAAACATCATCGTCTTTAACAGCAGCAGAACTTCATCTTTAACACGAGCAGCAAAATCAAAGATCAAGATCTTCAACATCAAAATCAAAAAAATACATCCAAATAACATAAAAATCTTCATAGTCTTTATCATATTCATGGTCTACATCATCTTCAACAGAAGCAGAGAAGAAAGAAACACAAAATCATCGCCGTCTTCATCATCTCCATCTTCTTCAACAGCAGCAGCAACAACAAATGACGAAGAAACACAAAAATCTCCGTCGTTTTCATCATCTTCATCATCTTTATCATCATATTCAACATCAACAGTAGCTACATAGAAGAAAAAACCAAAAGATTATCATCCTTCTTCATCGTTTTCATGAGCATCAACAGAAAAAAGAAGAAAAAAAATGGAGAGAAAAACTAGATCTGAAACAGGAGGACAGAGAAAGTAAATCTGAAATAAGATATTTTCTATTGATTTTTTCTATATATAGGGTCCCAAAAGGGTATTTCTGCCACTACCTAGTGACAAGTACATCATCCATGACGTCATCCTAGGACCAAACTATAATTTTTAGGACCAAACTATAATATATTTTTTCAAAAAGGACCAAACAGATAGTTGACTAAGTCAACTGGACCAAACTCTCTCTAATATATTATTTCTAGGACCTAATGGTATTTCCTACTATTGAATTGGAAGCACTAAACCAATCCCGTTATTCTATCATAGGAAACCGTACAATGACTATAGACTCGATTGCAAACTCCATTCGGACCGGCCACACATAAATTCAAAGCATATCTAAAGACTTAAAGGCCTAGACAAATAAAGCTCCCACGTTGAACGGTGAGGAAACCCTCGCTTCATATTGGTCGAAATAGGCCTTTTTTGAATTTTGTGAAACGATCGTTTTGGAGAAGACACTTGGCAGCGTGTAATTGGTTTAGAGAAAAGAAACACGTTGGGAAAAGGAAATACAAAGTAAAACAGGAAAACGTAACCTATGGTACGTATTTGGAATTCTATGAAAATCCAAATTGTGTATGTATTAATTTGGGTCCGGCGAAGCTTAGGAAAGCACGTTAGCAACTTGAAGGTTTCTCCCATTGGAGTTGGTCTCATGGGCTACATGGTTTCCATGATTTTGGCACAAACACTACGCAATGCAAATTTTGGCAAACTTTTACTAATTTTGATTTTCATGATTTTGGAAAACTTTATGATAAGAATCTTTGTATGGTTCCCTAGATTTTGTTTTTCAATTAAGTTTGGATTTGCTTGAGGTCACGATTAGTTAACAATAAGTTTACTGAGCAAAGAAAAAAGATTTTTATTTTTTTTGATAATATTTTTTGTTGACTGGAAATCTTTTTTTGCAGTTGAAAAATCATATCATATGTCTTCATTACCGTTCAATTACACTTGCCGTAGGTTTTGGCGAAGGTGTTATTTACCATGGGGTATACATTAAAACAGTTGCAGTACTATAGGGAGTCTAGAGTGTTATCATGACCTGGTTTCGCCATTCAAGAGTTTAATTGGGGAATTTTGTGGTATATATGTGAAGTACCTGCACATTGACGGTAATGTTTCCTACTTATTTTCAAACTGAAACTCTATAATTGTTTTTGTTTTTGTTTTTCTTACTACTAAGCTGTTAATGTGGTGATGAATTGTAGATAGTGATTTATTGTTGTTTCTTGGAACCGATTCATGGGGTTTCTTTTTCAAGCTTCAAACTTTACAAAATACTACAAATGGCAATTACAAGCTCTCTGCCAGAAGAAGCATCAAAAAGATTGCATGGAGCTTTGCGAGTTCGATATTTTTGGAATTGCTCATGCTGCGAGGTTCGTCTTTCGAATTTTATAACTTTCCTAGGAATTTGCTTTGCATTTAACTTCTGAACAAGGGAACCCTTGCGATTGAAGTCGCATTCGAGGTTAGTGCCCATGGTATTTTGAATGTTAGGGATGATACAACGCATATGGATAGTCAGAGGCGATAGTTCAGGTATTTTATATGTTTTTATCTTATTTTCAGTGTTCTTTAAAGGATCCGGGGGTTCTGTTATTTAGTTACTAAAACTTGCTTGCTATATTTTATTACATTTGATTTTCTGGGACTTTAAGTTATCTCATAGATATAGTTGTATACCTTTTTAGGTTTCAGAGGGTTGCCACCACCTTAACCAAATTGTTTATTTGAAACAAGTGCCATGGTAGAGCCATGAAAGAGTTAAAAAAAGGTTTCATAGCCTAAACATGTCCCCATGGTCAGAAATGGTATTGGACGCAAGGGACAAACCACTTCAAAGTTGGTATTTACAATTTTGCTCTAATAGAAATAAAAAATCTATCATGGCTCCTTTTCTTTTTATGGATCAGGATGCTTGGCGAATATGGTCGTCCTGTAGATGAAAAAATATTAAGTTAAAAAAGTTATATATCGAGTGAAATAGAGATGTGGTATATGGGTTCTCTGGAAATCATTCTGTTTACAACGTGTCGGGAAAGAGTTCATTAATTGTGGGTGAACTCCCATGTAACAAACTGGATTTGACTGTTGTGCTCGATCAAAACAAAAATTACACAGGTATTTTCTTGCTGTAAAATCATTTTTACTTTAACATGATTTTAAGATATGTGTCATTACTGCAGCATTGTTATTATCTATGGCCTGATAGGTTGCCTTTATGATCCATCTCATATCTTCTAAGTTCTAATGCTATTAGTGTGAAATCATTCTTAACCATTCTCTTTTTGACTGGAAGTAGGGTAACGTGTTCCATATTTAGGATTATTGCGTAATAGCTCTTTGTTGGACTTCACATTGAGAAGATGTGTTGTGGTTAGTGACTTATGCTACAACTATGTCCGGGATATGTGGGGCTAGAAAAGCTAAAAATCCTTCTCAAGCTCAAAAAATATGTCCCAAGTTCAGGCTCAGGATATCTACTTTAGTTAGGACAAGAAGCTGAGATTTTGCTGTCAGAAGCGCTTGATATCTGATTCGATTTAAGATGTTGTTTGGTGAGATTTACTTTGGATTTTTTAAGTTTGTATTTTCTTTAAACATAGCGGACTAAACAAGAGTGGAACACAACTTGGTTAATTTCCATTAGTGCTTAACACATTTTCATATTTTCCATTTGTTTCTCTCAACATAAGTTCCAGTGATACTTAATTTCTATACGAGCTATAGTGTTTGACATTCTTTTGGTTGTGGAACTGGTTATGCAAATAAAAAATATATGTTGACAACCTACTATAACCTGATGTTTTTTGTAGATAGTGGTAAAAAAAGATTCGTTTCTCGAACTTGTGAAGGATTTTTTAGACTTAAATTAAACTCGATAACTCAAATAAAATTGTATCAAAATTATAAAAAAAGACACCGAGACTTTGGATTCCACCATTAACCAATTAAGTGATTCAATCTAATCAATATTCATGCAATTCTTTGCTTTTAAAGTGATTCTAATTTATTGCCTCTAATAGATTTTTGAAGTAACAATTGTAAACATCAAGCATGAAACATCAAAAGTTAAAAACTAAGCATGTTTCATCAAAACAATTCACAATCACTCAATAAAAATCAATTTTCCAATATTAGTTCTATGCAAATAATCATGTAAAAGATTGCAGAATAATTAAAATAGAAATATACCACTTTTCATGGAACAATGGCTTCCTCCGTTGCCTCGGCTAAGGGGTTTAGCTCCTCATATTAGAAATATGCTCAAAAGTTGGTTTCATTGATCAAAAAGGTGTTTTTATTAAAAAGGATGAGCTGTAGTTACAGAAAGCCTTTTGTAAGGAAAGTAATGGTCGCTGAAAGTATTAAGCAATTACAGTCAGAAACGATAAAAGCTTTTTGTAGTTGAATATAAGACTGCTTCTGCGACAGTTTGTGTGAGTCTATTGTTCTTCGTGTTCTTCAGCAGCAACAGCAGAACCCGGTTTCCTTCACCTTTGATTTCTCGGCTCTGTGGTGTTCTAAACTTCCCCCAACTTTCGACACCCCTTCTATATGACCCAACCAATCTATTTATATCAAAAAGAGCGATTAAATCTCTCCAAAATCTTCCAAAATCTCTTCCTTTCTCTTCACGGCAAAGTTGCGGCAATTTCTTGTTTTAGAATTTCTACGCGTTTCTGAGCTTTCCTTTTGATTCTAAACTCTTCCTTAGATAGATACCAATCTTTGGGAAGGTTTATAGCACTTTAATCTCTCTAAAATTTCCTAAAATCGGTCACACACGTGACTTTCCATATTTTGCTGTTGAGATAAAAATCCGTCGATTGAGCCCATTTTAATCGATTTCAACACCCATGTTCGATTCCTAGACCCATAAGGAGTCTACCCTATGAAAATCAGAGGTTTAGTCGACCTAAAACTCCTCCAAATCACGATCACCAAAACTGCCAGGAATGTGTTTTCTGTTTTGGTTTTGGTTTCCCTCCAAAAACAGAATTTTAACGTGAATGGGAAAGGTTACCCCTTATCCAGTGGTCGCCCCTTATCCGTTGATGGAGTCCGCATAACACTCGTCCCTTGGGTTGCATTTATCAACTTTTCGAGCCAATTTCGCCACAAAAGCTTATATCTCCAAAAACACCTATAAAGAGATAAAATACCAAAATAAGTACAAAAATGGGTACTAACAATATACACAATAGAGATGAAAATAGACACATAAATGCGTCTATCATAACCATATTGTAACTTCGAATCTACACAAATCAAAGTCGTCTTGCCACCTAATCTTCGTGCAAGTATATACTTTTTGTGCAATGGTTTACTTCAGCATTACTTCACTTTCGGTTTACGGTAATTAAATTAGATTGGTTTATGTAAATCATGGGCATTCGATAAGCCGCACTTGATAATGTTAAGTCATGTAATACATCTTTGCACCTCGAGATCAGGAGGAAGGTACTCTTGCCCGTGGACTTAGATTTGGTGTCAATGTAGCAAATGACCGGAGAAGTCGGAGATGAAACAAGTTTTCAACTTTGTTTTATTATGGTTCAATAAGAAGGAAATGGCTGAGGGAAAAATTACATACTACTGAATCGTCGAATCCCAGATTAAAATGAGGATGCTTCAAACTATAATATTGTAACTATTTTCCTTTATGTTTTAAATTTTTGATTCACGGTATCTATAGAATTTAAAGTTTTAGACTTTTTATACAAAGTCCCGCACATACTGAATTAAAAATTTATCATCATGGGGCGGGGCAAAGCCCCGCGCCCACCAAGTTAAAAAGAAAAAAATGCCCGGTACGTAGCACGGGCACAAATCTAGTATATGTTACACAAGTAAAACAAACAATTACGTCAATAAGGAACATAAGGAATAGGAATCAAGATCAAATCATTTTTTCTAGCAACTGATACACCAAAGAGTTCTGTCATATCAAGTTCTCCAGAGGTTTTTAATTCACCAACCATCTTCCAATCAAAATGGTACAGTAAATAAGCGAGTGTCAGCTCAACATTAGCCATAGCAAATGACATGCCCGGGCACATCCTTCTACCAGCTCCGAATGGAATATATTCAAAGTTATTTCCCTTATAATCAACTGTATTTCCATCAAACCTTTCTGGTTCAAATGCGTCGGCATTGCTCCAGTATTCCGTATCTCTTCCAAGAGACCACACATTGATAATCATCTTGGTTTTTGCGGGTATGTCATATCCCTCAATTTCACATCTCTCTCTACTTTCTCGTAAAGTTAGTGGAGCTGGAGGGTGTAGCCTTAGCGTTTCTTTGATAACTAGCTTTAAGTATTCTAGTTTACTAATATCTGTTTCATCGATCTGCTTCTTCCCACCGAAGACCTGTCTTACTTCAGTTTGAACTCTCTCCATTACTCTTTGGTTTTTTAGCAACTCAGACATCGCCCATAGTATTGCAATGGCTGAAGTATCTGTTCCTGCACCAAAAATTTCCTGTTGAAAGGAGAATATATTAACAAACTTGAAATGTGAAAACCAGTTATAAATTTCACAAACAGTTTCTACTCTAGCATAATGATAAATTTCTTTTTTAAATTGCGTAAAATTATACGAACCCAGATGACGGCTTTAATATTTTCTGTTGTTAATGATACTTCACCACTCTCTTGTACTCGAAGAAGTGCGTCTACTAAATCCTCCTCCTCTAATTCACCATTATCGATTTTTACCATCCTACTCTTTCTGTGTTCTTGGATAACTCCCTCTAAAAACTTGTCGACTTCTTGATGTAATCCCAATAATTTTGATTTCATTCCACCAATGCGATGTAACAATTTTAAAGAAGGGAATAAATCTTCCAAACCTCCTACCAAAGTAAGTGATTCACGCATCATTGAAATGACTTCTTCGTTAACTTTGCAATTATCACCGAATGCTGCTCTTGAAGTGATAGTATTGAACAAGGACGTAATCCGCTTACTGAGGTTGACAGGTACATCATCATGCAAAGAAATGCTTTTGATCATATTGGTTACCTCCTCTTCTCTTAGCGGTCGGAACAAAGGAACATGTTTAGCACTTAAGAGCTGCAAGAAGAAAATCTTACGCATTTCTCTCCAATAATCACCATAGCGAGAGAATACAACATTACTACAATCGTATAACATAATTTTTGCAGCATAAATCTCTGGTCTGTCTGCAAAAACTAAGTCGTGGGTCTTCATAATCTGTTTTGCCACACTTGGGGATGAAACAACAAGTATTGGAACTTCACCGAGTTGCAAGTGCATAATGGGTCCATATTTCTTGGCTAAATTTCTGAGTGAACGGTGTGGTACTAGTCCTACCATGTTATGCAAGTTTCCGATTAAAGGTAGTCTCCATGGACCTGGAGGCAATTTTGAGCTTGATCTTTCTCCATTCTTCAACACCATGAATAAAAAGAAAAGGAAAGACAGAAGAGCTAATATGGATGGAAGCTGGATATCCATGAATTAAGCTTGGAGGTAAGTCTCTAGAGAGCAGGAAGAGATGTACAAAGAAATTATTGACGAAGGCATCTTTATAAGTTGCTTTTGGTTCTGTTTTCTATTTGTGAAAAAACAATGAGAAAATCATTGTACCACCGGAACAAGCTTGTAGTCACCACCTGCACTCTGTATATCCGAGAAAATCAGTTAATAATATCATTTTAAACACGTCAAGGTACGTGTGATAATCGTGTGTTTATATAGTAAGGGTGGATGATTGCGTCTCAGTTAAGACATGACTATGCCCCAAAAAAATTAACAAATAGGAAGTGTTATGTGTGGGACTCGATCGGTGGTTGTAGATTCATTTCTCGGACAAAAAGAATATCAAGATAAGATTTGTTCAATTATAATTCAGGCCGGTAGGTGAACCACGCAATACACGAGTGATAGGATTATTACTCCCTTCATACATTATAATGTCTAACCTCAACTAGACAGATGCCTCCTGCTTATAATGTCAATTTTGCTATAATAAGAGATCGTATCGTATCAAGTAACATATATGATGATCTCATGGTTCGTGATCTAACAACATTGTCATACTTGTATAATTAAAACAGGAAAGTGTCAAAGGTGTTTCACCTATATGGTTTGCACGAACTCACTTTAAATTGTCTCTGCAGATAAACAGAATCTTGACAGCCTAAATAAAACTCCATCTCCATCCCTCACAAAATACCCAAAATAGGTAAACGAAAACAGATTTGGTTTTGCGAAGTTTATTTCAATGTTTGTTTAGAGTTTTTGTATTGTAAATCAGTCCTACTAGACAAACAATAGTGCTGATAATTTTATTTTGTAGTCTGCCCCAACACTTGCATACTCTTGCCTTCAAAGTTCCTACGATTGATGATGAAGCAGAAAAAAAGTTGCATTCTCTCTTAAGAAAGTATATGTCAAGAAAGACTTGATTACGGAAAAGAAATTTGGACGTGCACTGCATAATCAAACATTGATCTAGCAGCTCTATCACTGCCGGATTAAACAGGTCACAAATCCTGTGTTTAACCACATTTTCACAACCAATTTTAAGCATATATAACTCCCGTAATTTTAATGAATATTTATATCATTCAAGTAAAAAAAAAAAAAAACCTGAAATGTCCATCTTAAAAAAGTCGATATCGTCTTCAATGGTGTTTTGTTTAATTGGTGTTTACATTGGATCGGTAATATAAAAACTCAAATCTATGTCCAATCCAAAGAACAGGAGGTATTAACTATTACTATGCAACTTCCGCTTGATATTATCGAAAGGGAATCAACGGGGGACCTCTTTGACCTAAACTGTCCCCAAATTATCAGCATGCAAACTAAGCAACTCCAAACAAAACTCCTAGCAACTATATTTGAATAGTTAGACAAGTGAGGAGTACCTTGGTAGATCTTGTCCTTTCCCGCGTGTGGCGGAGCGAGGATTTTAGAAGGGGGAGTTAAAAAAAAAAATTTGCGCCGGACTTATACTATTGCCAATCCAGACAATTCTGTCACTTGGCTAGCATGGTAGAAAATGATAGAAACTGCGTAAGAATTACTGCTCCTGACAACGAGCACCTCATTCGCACAAAAGTAGTGACTCACATGTGATACCATCAGGCTTTCCCTCACCTAACCATCATTCTTCATTCATTCACACCATTATGGAACTGATCAGTGAGTATTTGGTGCCATACTGAACACATGATGCAGACCTTCTCCACTTGGGAGCTTTTCAACTTAGGAACAAGCTACTCAATAATTGGGAAAACAAGGATATCTTTCCACAAACAAATGAACGGATATTCCAAATCAATATGCTGCAATCTGTGCTGCATCAGGAACTGTTTTTCTCACAACTTTACTCTATGTTGGAACATAAAGAATTTCAAACAAAATCGGAAGTGCAACTTTTTCCACTAGTCCTGGTACAAAGTTAGCATCAACATCATCCGGGTTAGAGTGACCTTCATAATCCATATTCTGGGAACCCATAATCAAACAGAAGAGGGTGCCTACAATATTACAAGTAATAAACCATGTCTGCATTTAGTTTAGACATAAAAACTAACTTAACCTAAATGCAAAGATATACTGTCCAAATTTGTATAACACGTATGGTTAAGAACCTTCTCCCAAAAGAAATCTGACGCTAATTGAGCACTTGAGGAGACATCATTGCGCCTTCAATGTCTGCCGCCAAACAAACAGGATTACCTAAGTAACACAAAATATGTACTACGGCAAACATGAAAAAGCAATAGCCACAAGTTTTCCCTACAAACATAGCTACACATCGCTCAATTAATCTACGTAAATCACGTCACCAACCAAAGTTCAGTATAAAAGCATAAAACCATACAACAGACAAACAAAGAAACAACTTGATACCTATCTCTCAAAATTTTATATTTAACCACCTTAGTGATGAGATTTCAAGCTCCTAGTTATTGGAAAGACTCCGGGTGCAAAGAACAACCCTGCATACATCACCATCATTCCACACAAGCGTGAATCTTAGAAAAGTATTAACTATCAATCAAAATCCAACTCAAACAACAACCAAAACCCTAGAAAATTGTAAACATCCAGAAGCTATAACTATTTGGGCATTTCTCTTGTAGATGATACTGAGAAGTATAGAAGAAAAATCCAGACCTAAAACTTAAAATAGTTTATCTTGTGAACAATAATTACATTCAATTTCAGATAAGTAGCTACCTCTCCTTCTTTTCTTTCTTTGTTCTTCCTTGTGGACTAATCTGCTGTGCTTGGTGGACTAAATTGATAGAGATCGGTGGACTAAACTTTTTTTTTTTCTGCCTGGTAAAATACGAACTTGGCGAGGTTTCAGAAGAAAAAGGGGGGCTACAGCCAGGGTTAGCCTCCTTTGGTTCCGCCACTTTTTCCCGCGCCCATCATGAAACAACTGTTTCTGGTTTCTCAATGTTGAAGAAACATACTGAACTCCACTTGAGAGCGGGAAAGTCCAACTTTCCACCTATAACAAGAAATCCTAAAATGCAAAACTAGCATTTGAATTAAAAAAAAAAGATTAGAAAATAGTGATGCTAATTTCCTATCACAGCACAACAGCACATTCTTTGAGATGTCTGGTAACTCTAGTAAACCTTCTGAAGTTTTACCGCAGCAGCATCAAGCTCACTGACAGGTTCCGGAGAAAAGAGTATTGTGGCTTTCCTAATTTTGATATTCAGCGGAATTCAAAACAGTGGATGAAGATTACAATTTCTAAAACATGTTTTGCTGGCTTCGATGAAGACCATTTTTTTTATTTTTTTATTTTTTTTTTATTTTTTTTGTGAAAGAAGATTTAAATTTGAAACCAATGTGCCGAGGAGACACCGAAAAAAAATAAAAGTAAAAGCTGTCACGCTCAATAACACGAGCCTAAACAGTAAGACAAAGCTTCCCATCACACCGAACAGAACCTGGACGACTAGAACAATTCAGCTAGGTTGGTGCCTTCCAACACAAGATTGAATTAAAGTAGACACTGATGGCAGCTAGAGGCCACCCAGGTATGGCGGGAGCAGGATTCATTTGTAAAGATTCGAACGCACAAACGATAATGGCTCTTGCACAAACTCTAGGAATAACCACAGCACTCGCAGCTGAGACATGGGCAACCGTGCTAGCAACCAGAACCGCAAACGAAAGAAGATGGACTAAAGTATTATTTGAGACGGACTCACAGAATCTCATGCACTTCATTAAAACTCCAACGGAAGCTCCTTTGTATATTTCAGAAATGATCGCAGAAATTAAACACCAAATACGTCAAATCCCATTTTGTGTTATTCAGCACAATTATAGGGAAAGAAACCAAGCAGCAGACGGTCTAGCAAACTATGCGGCAGATGGTAGCCAAGCCGGAAACTACCAACAACAATTTGGGATCAGGCGAACCCGGCTTGTATTAACCAAATTTTATTAAGCGATTCTAGGGGAGTCACATTCCCGCGTGTAATAACAATTTAGTTGGTTTTTCATAATATATGCATGCTTCAAAAAAAAAAAAACAGAATTGGAAAAGCAAAAACAAATAAACAACCCAACTACAAATACAGTTGCATGTTATACACATTGTAGTTTCATCTTTTCTGATGACTACACCCAAGTAGATCTAAAGGCTATAAAACTACTAACATTCAAGATTCAAAGATAAACAAGATGTAAAGAACATGAAAGTAAAGATTAACACAAGCATATAACGTGGTTCGGCCATGAAGACCTACGTCCACGGGAAAGAAGATGTTTTCTTTATTGATTAGGGTCTTACCCTTGAAAGAGCTACAAATATCACTTAGATTTCTCACTCTCTCTTTATCCATATCTCTCTCAGGAATTCTCTGTAGAAAGACCATATAATATTACATAACATAGGTTGTCCATTTCCTTCTACAAGGACTGGTATTTATAGGCAAGTTGGACTTGTGAAGGCCTGGTCTCGCCGAGCTGACGGAGCTATCGTGCATCTCCTCGTTGCTTCGGACGAACTCTATACTATCCCTCGTGATGGCCTGCTTGGTTCTCCCTCTGAGTTATCTCGCCCTGTTTATCATCGCGTAGCTCCTTCTTGGAGGACCTCGTGCTGTGTCACCTCTGGGTTGTAATATAGATCACCCTAGCCTTCTGGTACGATGTAAATTCGCCCACGTCTCTTCTGATCCTTCATTAAATGCAGTCCTTCTTTTTAGACTTGACCGTCTGGATCGATTAGACCACTCCTCACAGGCGTCATTCATGTAACGCTTGTAGCAGGTGTCTCGATTCAGATGAAATCAGCTTTATAGAGTATGATTCGATGTTTCCACCTTATCATCTTATCATGAGATCATCCCTTGAGATGTTGACACGTGACCATCATCTTCTTGCTTTTGTTTGTGCGGCGTTTTACTTCCATCCCCGTTGCTGAGTTCAAGAGTGGGTAACTTGCGTTGTGCTAACTCAAGTTATATCGGACACTCCCTCCGTCCATTAGTATTTTAGGCATGGCCCATGGCAGTGCCTTAGGTTTTTCTTCCTCGCCCTCGTGTTCGGGGAGTGCGATAGCCATCGTAACCACCAGTGGATCGTTGTGGTTTCGTCCTCCATCAGGCACCTCCGAGGCTGAAAAACTGATAGGTATTTTCATCCTTCTGCATAGGAGGTTCTTTTGCCACACTGAAGACTTCATCACCTTCGAAGTTTCGCTTGTGGATTCATCCTGTAATATGTCCTTCAGGTGTGGGAGCCGTGACAACTGAGTGCGATATCATATTGCATCCCAAGTATTGTGCCTTGCGTGGTATTTCTACGTGATGTACGAGTGTTCCCGTCATTGGTTGGATCGTTGGCTGTGCGATGTACTCCTCGAGTTTCCCTTCATCAATCATGTCTTGCATCATCTTCTTCAGATCCCTGCATGAGTCTATCGTGTGGCTATAGAATTGGTGAAACTCGCAGAAGTCTGTTCTATTCTTAGTGTGCTCGGGCTGCTATCCTTTATTCCATGGGTATGTGATCTTACATTTCCCATCGATCTTCTTAAAGATCTCGGATATAGGTCTGTTTAGTTTCGTGTAGACTGAGTCTACGAACTTTCCCTTCTTTTGTTGGGCTTGGTCTCGCCCTTTCCATCCTCCACTTCGATGTTTATCGAACTGGGTAGATCTGTTGTTGGATCGTCCTGCTCCTCGAGCTGGCGCTTGAGGGTTATGTGGTTCTACCACATTTGCTCCTCTATTGGTTCCTTTTACCAATTTGTCGTAAGTACCGTCTTGGAGTTCTTCAAGGGCTATGTAATCCTCTTGAATCTCTCTCAGTTTCCCTAGATTGGGTGGGATGGACTCGTACACGCGGACAAATATGGGATCCGTTTTTCTTAGCCTATTTTTGAATCCCAAGATCGCGTAGACCTCTGGGACTCTTCCGATCTCGGCACATAATTTTCTCCAACGAGTTACTAGAGAGCGGAGCGACTCGTTCGGTCTCCTGGCTAACTGGAACAGCATGTCAATTTCAGGTTTGACTCGGCTGTTATGTATGTATGTTTCTAAGAACAACTCGGATAGATGGTCAAATGACTTAACCGATGCCTTAGGCAGGTTATTAAACCACGTTAGCTCCTCGTCTTTTAGACTGGCTGGAAAGAACCTACACATCACTACCTCGTAGTGACTCCACTGCATCAACGTCATGCGGTAGGATCTGAGATGTTCGATTGCATCGCCGGTCCCATTGAAGGGAGTTGCAAACGTTGGGAGCGAGCATTTCCTTGGAAATGGTTGGGCTAGTAGACCCTTCGATAAGGGAGACTGTCCAGCCTCTTGCAGTACTTCCTTTAACTTTTTGCCTTCTTGTTTTCCTGTAGCCTCTCTGCACATCGCTTCGAGTTGACAGAGTCGGGCTTGTAATTGGTCGTCATTATGCCTCGATTCGGCCTTCATCCTTCGTCCTTGCGCTCTTTCGGGCAAGTAGGAAACTTCTGGGCGGCGATATCTTGATCGCCCTGAATCCTCGTCTGATTACTCGGCGTACGTCAGTATTTTAGAGCGAGTTGACTTTGAAGTTTCCCCTCGCTTGGGTTCTATGACTGCGTGATTCTCGGCCATGCAGTTGGTTTTTACTTCGTCCTCCTTTTTCTTTTCTCGTCTATGCTTGGGATCGACATCGGATGATCCCTCGGACGAACTTTCTTCCTCGTTTAGGACTTCTTGGCTTCCCTTTGGAAAGCGCTCTCCTGTTTCCTCGTTCGAGGTGTCAGGGATATGCACTCGCTCATCGTCCTGTAAGTTCTCAAAAGGATTCTCCTCCTCGGGGGTCTCCTCTATGGTAGTGAGTGGCACCTTTTTCTTCGTTTTGCGTTTCAGCCTGCGGTTTCTCCGTTCTAGCCTCCTGTTACGTCTTTTTAATTTTTTTCATTCTCTCATCCTGCGCTTCTTGATCTTTCAGGATGGCTGCGATAGTAGCATCGGTATCGCCGAGGTTAGAAGGTTCGCCTTTGTTCTCCTCATTGTTTACTTTTTTCCTTGGAAAACGATTCAACCCTCCTGGTTTAGTTAAATGGATATCATTCTGTATTTCGAAGGGATTTCCCTCTTTGTCAGAGCTAGAGTTATCATTTAACCCCTCCCGATATTGGTTATCGGGTTGTCCATCTCCTGGGAGTACACCGTTGTGCATAGTTTCACCGGGGTCCATCTCGTCTAGGCCTCCAGACAGGGCTCCACCAGTTTCACCTTGGCTCGTGCGAGTGGATCGTCTCGTCACCATCACCTTACCCTCGATATATGCAATAATGCTTAATTTGTCTTTTCTTACAGAAAAATGGGACCCTAGATTTGCAGGTCATGTGCAATTACTAAGTCATAGTTTAGACTGGACAGTTTAGTACAAGAAGACTTTGCAGTAGATTTTGGAGACATGTGAAGATGTCAAAACATTCCCTATTTGAATAAAGTTTTGGTGATGGGAAAAAGGTGTTTTATTTGTCTCTCTTTTCGGAAAAAATACCTCCTTCTACACGTCATACCTTTACTAGAAAAAAACCAAGTTTATGATTATTGAGCATATCTACCCATTTTAGGAAATACTTCTCATCATCTTTAAACTTTTGATTTTGAACAAACTTTGAGTTTGATGAATGATTATGTACTCATTAACCCTTCCCCTTGACTTAGAGTTAGATTTATAAGAAGAAGATTTGGGGATTATTTAGAGTTTCTTAGAAGATGAAGAACATCATGAACAATTTGTCTTTTCAACTTTCATAGGACAATATTTTCTCTTATGAAGTTTACTGACTTAAACTTCTTCCCAGCCCTTTCATGGAGGAGATCGTTTGAGTGCCGAAGTGTTTAAAACTCCATTTTCACTCCGATCTTCAACTCTCCTTAGCATCTTGAGGAAGATATAGGAAATCTTAAAAGAATGAAAATTTTGAAGAAAATTAGTGAAAAGGATGTAGATCTGTTGATTTTGAGGGTCTTCAAGACTTCACAGATCGTGTAGTCTGTGTCGAGTCCGAGCTCTACTCATAAATTCTAACAGAGTCCTACACAGTGGTATGACAGCCACTTCTCTCAAAGAGATTATGAAAGTAATATATTGCTGTTACTAGGGAGGTAGATTAGATCTTCATACCTCCATGTTTCTAGCGCCAAAATGTAGTTGCATCTTTTCTGATGACTACACCCAAGTAGATCTAAAGGCTATAAAACTACTAACATTCAAGATTCAAAGATAAACAAGATGTAAAGAACATGAAAGTAAAGATTAACACAAGCATATAACGTGGTTCGGCAATGAAGACCTACGTCCACGGGAAAGAAGATGTTTTCTTTATTGATTAGGGTCTTACCCTTGAAAGAGCTACAAATATCACTTAGATTTCCCACTCTCTCTTTATCTAGATCTCTCTCAGGAATTCTTTGTAGAAATACCATCTAATATTACATAACATAAGTTGTCCATTTCCTTCTACAAGGACTGGTATTTATAGGTAAGTTGGACTCGTGAAGGCCTGGTCTCGCCGAGCTGACGGAGCTATCGTGCATCTTCTCGTTGCTTCGGACGAACTCTATACTATCCCTCGTGATGGCCTGCTTGGTTCTCCCTCTGAGTTATCTCGCCCTGTTTATCATCGCGTAGCTCCTTCTTGGAAAACCTCGTGCTGTGTCACCTCTGGGTTGTAATATAGATCGTCCGAGCCTTCTAGTACGATGTAAATTCGCCCACGTCTCTTCTGATCATTCACTAAATGCAGTCCTTCTTTTTAGACTTGACCGTATGGATCGATTAGACCACTCCTCACACGCGTCATTCATGTAACGTTTGTAGCAGGTGTCTCGATTCAGATGAAATCAGCTTTATAGAGTATGATTCGATGTTTCCACCTTATCATCTTATCATGAGATCATCCCTTGAAATGTTGACACATGGCCATCGGGTATTTTACCCTCACACACATCTTTTGTGCCCAATTAAACACCAAGTCTTTAAAGCTTGAAACTCTGTCTTGGATAAGCCCATTGGTACAACAAAGCTTTGACAGAGATTACCGTGTTGGCTACACTTTCAGATTTGTTATGGAAGCACCTTCTATTTCTTTGACAGAGATACTTGATGTTTTCTACTAGAAGATCATCATATGTTAAGTTATTGCAGATGCTATACGGTATCAACTAATTATCTGCCTAGTCAATGATCACTACTGTATGAGTAGAATAAAGGAAGGTGGCTAAAAATGCTACAACCTCTTGTTGAAATATTCTTATTAATTTTGTCAAAACTGGGACACTTCTTATTATTTTAGCAGATTATAGATTCAATTTTAGCTGCTAGACAATTGAAGTACCTCTTTTTTTTTTGGAAAAGAGGCAAATTCCTCAGTCATTAGATTGATTTAACTGGTACTCAGAAATTTGAGCATCATTAATTAGCAGTTACAAGATTAATACAATTCCTGATATAAAGTTGTTAAAGGATTGCTAACAATCCCTTATTTTTCCAGGTGTTTTGTATACCATGTCTGTTACAGAAATATTAGTTGCCTTGATAATATTGTATCTAGAAATTAACAAAAAAGTAGTTGCTTTGAAATTTATACAGCTACTTGGTTCAATTTGAAAGTTTTCACTGATATTATATCTATTTTGTCTAGCATTTGCATATCTTCCCATTAACATCTGAAGAGTTAGGCTTGAATCACTTTGGAATATTATGTTGTATCCACTCCATTCGGATCCCCATTGGAAAGTTTCGTCTGCTTCTTTCTCCTCTAGTTGTATCTAGACAACTGAAATACAATCTTCCTATAAGGAACAAGTTTTGATGTCGCACACACTTACAAATTCCATAAATATCAGAGAAATGGACTAGCCACAGCTATTTTAAACTCAGTTTTTTGGTTAATTAGCCCTTGGATTTGAATTCCTGGGTCTATAAGACAAGCAAACTATGATCATGGCTTAAATGACCAAGGATTCAAATTTAACTGTTTTAATATCCTATTTGGCCATTCTGCCTAGAGGTGTAAATTGTGTTGTGCCAGCACGAGCACGCGGAACGGATAAGCACATGGCCTAGCCCAGCATAGCACGTTAAGAAAGCACGTCATAGCATGCACAAGTACACCATATAACAAGGCATAATACATCACATTTTGTGTATATTTCACAAAAGTGTCACTATTCTAGCTAGTTTTTGATATTTTATGCGGGCTTATTTTTATAACAACACATATGACACCTAAATATTTGGAAAATATATTTCAATATCGTTGTTATAATGTCGTTACCTATATTTTACTAGAACATTAATTTACATGACAATGATCCAATTTTATATTTGATGGACTATTTCTTTTTATTGAATAAACTTGTTGATTTAACTTGTAATAATTTCTAAAATAATTTCAAATGATATGTTGTCTATTTAGATTCTCGTAATAATGTCCGACTAAATGTATACTATCAAGTGATTTCAAATTGTTTATAACACATGTGCCAGCACGGCACAGCACGACACATCACATTTATTCGTGTGATGTGCCCGTGGGCTGTGCTGTGCCTAGCTTTTGACTAGTAAAGCACAGCACGGCACATCACGTTTAAATCACAACACGGCACATGGCACGTAAAGCACAGGACTTCATATGCCGGGCTGTGCCGGGCCGGCACGTTTTACACTTCAAATTCTGCCCGAGCTACAAGTTTATATTGGAAAAAACATTACATATATGCCCTCCTCTTTTTCTTAATAAGCAAAAGCTGTCTACTTAATTAAAATCGTTTTTCTCTTTAAATTCAACACCAACACCATGAAAACCGGCAGCAGCAAACTGCACCACCGCTAACACCTCTACTGTTACCAGCATAGCCACCACCACAACCAGCAGAACCTCCGCCACTGCTAGCATAGCCGCCACCATCACCAGCACCAGCACCACCTCCACCAACATCAACTCTTCTTACACCACCGCCATCACTGTTCGTTATCCATTTCATAACGTAATCAAGAAAAATTATCGATGGTGGGTTTAATTGTTGGATTCCTTTTTCAATTTTATGATCATTCATCATAAAATTGTTCGATCCCCTTCTCAATTGGTCGATCCCCTTTTAAATTTGTTGGATAAATATCTTCGTTACCGATTCTCCAATAATACAACTCGTGTATTATCCACCGATCCGTTACAACTCTTTGTAACATGGTTTTCATTTATATATTACATTTTGTAATACAAACAACAAAACAAGAAAAGAAGGATAGAAAAAGAGATGATCAATCTAAACAAAGATTAAACAAACTTACTTGGGTGTATTGAGGCGAGTAATCTCTTTGCTTAAGACATTTGAAGCCCTGTATATAATGTTGTTACAGGTTTAGCGGCATATGTCTCCAACATTCAACAATACCTCGATGTTTTTTGCAGCACTTCGATAACACAAAATAGCGAACGCGAATAGATGTAGCACAAACTCTTCTTTAACTCTTGAAGACACATGCAAACTCTTAGATTTCTAGTACTAGTTTTATGACTCTAAAAAAAACACATTTGCAATGGAGAATGAGTGGATTTTATATAGGTTTAGAGGTGACTCTTGGAGAAATCTTTTCATGAAGAGTCACAACCCTTAGTGGAGAGTCACATCCCTTGGGATAAGACACTACATATTGAAAAGGTTTAAGTGAGTGGACACATCCATCCACACTAACTAACTAACTCATATTTCTATTCAAAATTCCAACAATCTCCCACATTGAATAGAAATCCATGCAAGTTTAGTGCAGACACTAGAAAGGGTTTGTGCGCGGAACATCACTGCATCGAGAGAGATAGCTTTTGTCTTTGAATCTTCCGTAGTGAATACCTACCGGGTTTACTAGTTGTTCAGTGACCGCGATCTCTTGAACTGCCCAACTTTATGATGTAAACCGATGTAATAGATATCACACAGTTTATTTCCTACATATTCGGTTCTCGGTTGTGTTCATTTCGGCCCTGAACGATGTTGGTTTTTCATGAGTGCTCTAGATTAACATAGCCTTATAGTTATCATAGAAGCGGCACCACTTCACACTCATATAGGTGATCTCCTATTTGAAAGTATCCTTCCATACTTTTCTTAGTCAGAACTAAGCCATAGGAATCATTAAGAGAAAATCTCAACCTCTCACTTGACAGGCAACACTGTTTCATCATGGGAAAGAGAGTAATCTCTCACAGTGTTTCCGGTGAGTATAAATCTATAACTTAGTTGTCCCTTTTGAACCTAGATAACCATGGGATCTCCAATCGCTAGGTTGGGTGTCTGCTATAAATACTACTCTATTGTAGGCAATAATCGATGATGCAATTATATGCTCTCTAGAATTCGTATCCTTTGCCGGCTAGATACAATTCACATACACTATTTCTTTTAGAGTGCGTACTTTTGAGAGCAATTGCCTTATGGTGCTTCGTCGTCGATTTATATGTCGAGACATACCATACTCAAACTATGTGTGATTTCCAAATAATTATATTGTTTGATCAGAACAATACGTTTATTTTCGCTCTTACTTTTTCTCCAACTTTGGAGAGCTCCGGAGTCCATTGTTGATCTTACTATCAACCTTTATTTAAACGATTTCCTTGCTAACGCACCCGTTTTTAACAATAAAACACACAGTTCTCGTTTGATGGTTTTGAATGACCAGTTACTACTGCACATAACCATGTCTAATCTAGACATTTTATCAGGTTATCTGTTTCTGTGTCTCAACTCTTGATTAATGATAACCCAAATCATTGGGTTTACCATTGGTTTAGTTGTAATCCTGGGAACCCCCACACTTTGACGAACTCGAGCAAGCTTTTGCTTTTTTCATATTCGTTACAGGTTATTCGTAGCTCCTTGGTGGGTTCTCTTGAACGATCTTTCTCCCACAATTCTGAGGTACACCAGAATTTCTTAGCAAGATAAAATACGTCTTTCAACCAAACTAGATGCATTAGGAATTCTTGTGCAGTAAATGGAAAGTCCCATATCCCTCGCATCCTAACTTTGATTAGAGGTTTTCAAAGACAAAATCCCGATCGCTTTTGTTTACCACAAAATCAAGTGATAGAAAGCCAAGAAAACCGGATGGAAACAGGACCTCTGTTCCCATCTTCAGAATTTTTCCAGAAACGTACTACTCAAAAGATTACTTTCATGAATCTAATAATTCTGAAAATATCGTCAGGGTGTCCTGTAGACTCGGTTCAAAGGACATACACCCTAATCTCTCTCGCTGATCGAAACTCCACGATTTTGGTCCCCGTGAAGCTTGGTTCTGAAGTTTACAAACCAGTATCAAAACCAAGTCCCACTTTCCATCCAAATTGCATCTGTGTATACCATACATCTTCAATGGTCTTTTCCCAGACCAAAATCAAGTCGAGCTTGAATTAACATAGGATGGACGCCAAGCTTAGCCCCAATCGTACTATTGCTTGCAACTGTTGCGACCTTACCCGGTGCAAAGCTTGTCTCTTCAGATCATTCCAACGGAAATGGATCCGGTCAATATATACCTTCGTGACTTTTTTAAATTTAAATTTAAAAAAAAAAATCCTATTGATCGTCGTTATACAATCAAGTCTTAAACACCCACCATCCATGTCTCAATCCAGCGACAGAAACAGCATAAGCTCATGCGGTAAGTGTTGTAACCCATTAGAACTCCAAATTACACATCTATAATAAGAATTCCAAGGTGTATAGTGATTGGTCGTGCTCTTCCAAATTTAACCAACAGGGATACTATTGGTTTGAACAAAACCAATCAAAGTTTTCGTGCCAAACTAATGTTTCAACGAAAGAACACATCCCAGTCACCGTCGTGATTTTTCATATTTTACCTTTCAAAATGAAAAGCCAAAATTAAGAATCAACATTCCAAGAACACAAAACCCAAACCTTAAATTATTCCATTCATAAACCCAACTACAATGGATTCAATCGCGATGGCTAAGGCAGTATCATCCCTTTACCTTTACCAGTTAGTTTAAACTACGACGTATAGCGACCATAAACTTAGAATAGTTCCCTGTTATACGTAGGATACCAATTCAAGATTAGTTCTTTCCGGCATGACATTTCCTTGGCCTGGATATGAATGGTTGTGTTCTCCATCATTGATTTTTTTTTTTAATGTTGAAGAGCGCAGGCATACTCTGTGGAACATCTTCCTACACACCAATATGTATGCCTTTCTATGGCTTTTAATAAAGCCTTAAAATCAGTAACAAAGATACTCAAATGTCTTAAAAAAAATTTTTGAAGAAAAAGATGAATTAATTAAGAAGAAGATGAGTTACAAGAGTTCTGCCTATCTATAAGTACTTGAGTTCTGATCCCAACTGTCTTAAGATTGTTGGATAAATATCTTCGTTACCGATTCTCCAATAATATAACTCGTGTATTATCCACCGATCTGTTACAACTCTTTGTAACATAGTTTTCATTTATATATTACATTTTGTAATACCAACAACAAAACAAGAAAAGAAGGATAGAAAAAGAGATGATCAATCTAAACAAAGCTAAAACAAATTTACTCTGGTGTATTGAGGCAAATAATTTCTTTGCTTAAGATATTTGATGCGCTGTATATAATGCTGTTACAGGTTTAGCGGCATATGTCTCCAACATTCAACAATACCTCGATGTTTTTCGCAGCACTTCGATAACACTAAACAGCGAACGCGAATAGATGTAGCACAAACTCTTCTTTAACTCTTGAAGACACGTGCAAACTCTTAGATTTCTAGTACTAGTTTTATGACTCTAAAAAAAACACATTTACAATGGAGAATGAGTGGGGTTTATATAGGTGTAGAGGTGACTCTTGGAGAAAAACCTTTCATGAAGAGTCGCAACCCTTAGTGGAGAGTCACATCCCTTGGGATAAGACACTACATATTGAAAAGGTTTAAGTGAGTGGACACATCCATTCGCACTAACTAACTAACTCATATTGCTATTCAAAATTCCAACACAATTTTATGATCATTCATCATAAAATTGTTCGATCCCCTTTGGTCATGAAATCAGGGTTTGTGAAACAGAAAACCATACCTTACAGATACATATAAACTTGAAGATTGACTTTACAGGAAGATAATTAAAGATCCTAATCAATATATCCTATGTTAAAAGATCAGTTTGGGTTGAGATTTTTACCTTCGTGGGTGAAGAACTAGGAAATGATGAAGAATTCATCATTACTTTCAGGGCTATCGTGCGTTTCCTCCCCTCCCAAAATCGTCACTTAGCGTTTCCTCCCTAAAAAAATCGAAATTAGTGTTTCCTCCTATCGTTACTTTTTACGTCCAAGCCTCGGTTATCTGAGTCAGCATTATTGTACAGGTGGTATATGTAATAATAATTTTGGTAAAATCCCTAATATATCCTCGTCTTCTTCCCACACAAAAAAAAAAAAAAAAAAAGTGACTAACTACAGACTCCTCCATTACAGCGACGACAACCACTTCAGCAGCAGAAGATTCGAGTCCCTTTCTTTGTTATTCAATTTAGAATCAATACAAGATCCATATCTTCTGCAACTAAACAGACCCCCCAATTCACAGTATGCCGAAATCAAGAACAAAACACCCAAAAACCCCCGATCCCCAATATACTGGAATCCACCAACTACAAAAATGAATTAAATTTTAAATCAAATCTACAGAAATTTAGATTTTTTTTGTTTGGGTTGTTCTAAAATGAAGATTCAAACAAACCCTTTTTATAAGCATTTTGATTCCTATATGAATCCTGAAATCAGTATCAATAATATAACGACATGATAAAATAAGTAACATGGTACTTACACTTCATGTTCTTCGTCTGAGATCAAATTGCGGTGAAAATGAGCTAACACACTACTGAATTGAAGATGAAATTGAAGAACCGACCGCTCAATTGGATCAAAACGTATCGACATTCTTCAATCCATTCAATCATCACCAAACCCTTCTCTTCAACTCGAACTTTCAAACAGCCATCAATTCCATCATAATCTTCAATGTCAGAAACACAAACCTTAACCAATTCTCAATCTGATTTTTTTTTCTTCTGTTTCACTTCTTTTTTAACCTCTCTCTTCCAATTAATTCAAACCCATTTACTTTTCTCCACTCATAACCCATGAACACCTACATAAACTAAGGTTTGAGCAGAATTTGGGGATTATTGTTATAAACTAAGATTGGTTCGATTGAGAAGGTTAATGAAACTATGATGGCATATGGAGACATGGGTTATGTTTGTTTTCGGAACTGAAATGGGTTTGGTGATGATTGAAGGGGTCTTATGTTGTTGCCGAGCAGATGAAAGAGATTTCGAAGATGGGTTTAGTTTGATGCTGAGAAATCAGTTAACAAAGAATGGGTTGCAGTCAGATTTGATTTTGGTTTGCTTCTGAATCTGAGATATATGAATGGTTTTTGCTGTTGAAATCAGAGTAGAAGAGAAGGGGATCTGCAGCTATTTCTGATTGATTTTATTTTACACGGTTTTGAAGATTAGAAGCAATATGAAGAACGGGAGATGGTGTTGTTGATCTTAAATCTTCACCATTCATTATTTCACTTTATCTACCACCATTAGATTAAATTTGTATGGGAGGGTATTTTGGGTACTTCTATTTACACGTGTGCAGTCTATGCCATGCGTGTACAAGAGCTGACTCACCTAATCGAATAATGGACGGAAAAAGTAATGATAGGAGGAAACACTAATTTCGAACTTTTTGGGGAGGAAACGCTAAATAGCGATCTTGGGAGGTGTGGAAACATAAAATAGCCCTTAATTGCAAATCGTAGTCTTTATGATTGAACCGAGAACAACTGGTTTCTCTTCTTCTTTCTGTAATAGTTTATTAGTACTAATTAGGATAGTGAATTTGTCCTGTACATCTAGTATGTAGTGTATGGGAGTATGATTTTTCTATTTATTCTTTTGTAAAACATTTGGCGAGTATGGACGGGAGAAGGTACTGTATACGAGTATGGACGGGAGAAGTTGATTTGTGATATGAAGTGGCGAATAATAAGTCGAAAGTTGTACAGAGGGAAGTCCATTGATGGATGAAACAACTTATTTCCTACTGAAAATACCGAGTTGGTACTACTAGTTACGGATGATGGAAGCCGGAAAATATACGGATAAGAATTATTACTGTCATATATCGCTGGAGGTGTACTAGTTATACCTAGATTTGTCCATAAAATACACGAGATGCATCTGAGTGTACAATGTATATTCTGATAGAAAATTTGGTTTTTGCCAAGATGCACCCAAGTGCATAATACATATATATATATATATATTGTCGGGAAATAGGTTTTGGCCTGGTTGCACCCGGGTGCATAATGTATTTTCTTTTGATTCTTATATGAAATAGGTTTCGGCCAGGTGCACCTCGGTGCATAATGCACATTCTTACAAGCAAAAAATTTTGGTCAGGTTGCACCTGGGTACATAATGCATATTTTTATATGAAATAAATTTTAGTAAAGTTGCACCTGGGTGCATAATGCATATTTTTATAGGAAATAAATTTTGGTCAGGTTGCACCTGGGTGCATAATGTATCCTCGCCCTGATTTAAAATAATTTTTTTTGTTTTTCAAATTTGATATCAACAATGGATCTTGTTTTGTAGAGATTTTCGACCCCTTTCCAAAAATATAAATTTTGTTAAAATCCGACTTATATTTCGGAAGTTAAAACCTTTCTCACGATTAATTTTAAATTTGAGAAAAAAAAAATATATGAGAGAGAAAAGGATATATAATAAAAAATAGAATTTAAAATAAAGGGTATACATGATTAAATTCTTTTGTGTCTTTTTCACCCAGATCTATATTTTACAAGTTCATTACTCCTATGTTTTATGGAACTTGGGCAAATGACCCATTTTGCGATTTTAAACTTCCAACAAATATATGCAGCCTTCTCAAAAGGCAATGCACTTTGTGCGGAAGACAGAGTTGGGACTACGACAAACAAGTATGCAGCATTGAATCTCCAGAACTAGAATATGACCTGTACCCACCTGTCCATCACTAGCCACATTGATCCAAAATAAATTTACACTAGCAGTCTGCAAGTTACCTTGCTAATCAATCCTTTTCAATATGGAGATAGAAAAATAGCATTATTTGAAGACAAACCGATTAGGTTGGTTGTGGACCTTGTGGTTAAGGATAGAATGGGAACGTATGCCATATAATGATTATCACGGAGAATAATAGTGCAGATTCTTATTCAAACTACAGACACCATAAAAGTAAGTAGTAAGTGGTAACTTAAAATATATGCCAATAGCATTAGGTTCACATATAGATTACTTGTTATAAAACTCAAGGAAGATTACCAGTTTATTCAGGGATCGCATCATCGTGCAGCTGCTTGTAAGTATAATCACGGCCTTTTGTTTCCTCGAAGTCAACTGACTCCATTGGTTGTGTCTTCTTACCCAAGTTCTCTAAGATGCACTTAGATCATCTAAATCATGCTCGAGGTTCACTTACTAGAATCTTTAGCAATAGGATGATTAAGATGATGTAAGTTCATCTTGGAGAATGATGGATGATGAGAAAAAAAGATTTCTCCAGCCTGTAATCTCTTATAGGAAAATCTTGAAATAGCCCATATCGTGATGAATGAAAAAACCCTTTTATTCTTTTAACCTTTATAGACAGAAACATAAAAAAAAAATCTCAACTAGGGTTTGAAAACTAGGGGTTTTTGGGCGGTGGAAAATGAGGGAAAAAATCCATTTATACTAGTAACTTCTTTTTGGCGGCTGATAAGTGACCTGAGTTCGAAACTAGTTAGCACCGAATTCTTTACAGATTAAAAAACAACAACGAATATTGACATGTACGCGATATCACCTGATGAACCAAATATGTTCAGTCAACCCTGCTTGATTATAGTCAGCTGTCATGAAACCTTCCTCTGCCTTCGTTCATTTCCTATATGTTTTAATCGAAGCTACAAAATTTCTGCGCAAGAATCAAAAACAATATAGAAAAAGGAATAAGTATGGAGGACTTGGAAGTTATAAGATAGATGGAAGTTGATTCAGGCTTATATATCAGAGCTCTTCGACATATTAGTTGATAGAAAAACTGTGGCAATATATAGGGCAAAACATGGATTACTAGGGATCCTCCACCGGACATTGTAATCGACATTAAGAGCCGTGTAAAATCCTAATTGTACTTTTTGGTCTTTGAGTGGGCAGGTGAACACAGATGATTATTTAATCTTGATATGACAAGGGACATTGCTTCCCACTACATTATGTATCTATGAGCTGGTGTCACCGTAATACGGTGAGAAAGTCATTGGGTGCTGATACAATTGATCTGAGTTCCAAACTCGCTAGCACCAAATTCTTTACCGATCAAAAATTACCGATCAAAAAAAAAACAAAAAGATTATGTGAATACGTAGGACAGTACTCGAAATAATAGAAAGATCTGTAGCGACCACCGTGCCCTAGTTATGTTTCTGTCTAGAACAATTAGAACAAGCCATAACATCCATCACCATCATGATTAGGATGAAAGAAATAAACATACAATAGTGCAAATCAAAGCGAGAAGAAGTGAAAAGAAAACAGGATAACTACTTCTGGTATGCTTTGCGAAGAGAATTCTAAGCGGTTTATATAGGGAGCCGAGAGGAGGCCGAGAATAATATGCAATTGATGCTTATTATGAGAGAATAAAATCATGATTAAATAATAGAAATCAATTCGAATTAATACAAGATTTCCACCTCAAGATTTAATTGAATTTGATTTTAATTCATTGAGGAAAGGAAATTCAAAAGTAAGGTTAAGATTTTCACTTGAAGACATAATTGAGAATTCGTTTAGGAAAGGAAATTCAAAAGTATCTTTTCTAGTCTTCTAGAAAATTTAATTGCGAAGCACCGTGTGTGAAATTCTTTTTTATGTGGTTGCTATAACCAACCGTTCGCTAATTCACATCCCCCGCACAAAAATATGCTGACCCAAAATTCACAGTCATTCTTGGATTCTTTGAGATTTCATAATATGTAAGGAAAACATATCTAGTTTTCCGTATATGGGATTAGATTCATTGGATTTCATTCTTGGATTCTTTGGATTCATTTACACAACAAGATGAAAATAAGCTTAGAGTCCGTATTGACCTGGATCAATTCCCACCAAGACCAACAAAAAACATAAAGTAAAAACCCATTTTCTCCAAGATTGCGCTAATAAGGTGTGCTATTTTACTTTGGGGTGTATCGTATTCCATAAAAGGGAAACCATCCATTGCTTTTTAAATGGTACACCCCCGAGCAGATTAGCACTCCCCATTAGCAGCCGTGACTTTCACAAACAGTAACAAATTTTTGCGGCTGATAACAATGACTTGACCGAAACTCGTTAGCACTAGAATCTTTATCGATCAGTGAAAAAAATAAGTGTGGGATGTAGCATGATGATACAGAGCAAACGATATCGATATACCTGATGAACCAAATCTGTTGAGTCAACCCTGATTGACTACAGTCAGCTGCCATGAAACATTCCTTTGCTTTTGTTCATTTC
Organism: Papaver atlanticum; assembly: GCA_023531105.1. NCBI lineage: Eukaryota > Viridiplantae > Streptophyta > Magnoliopsida > Ranunculales > Papaveraceae > Papaver > Papaver atlanticum. Next base: position 362,773 of record JAJJMB010004025.1, read on the forward strand.
TTATATGTTTTAATCAAAGCAGCAAAACTTCTGCAAGAATCAAAAAGATATGGAGAATGAGTAAAATGACTTGTTTCTTCCCATCACTTTCCCTTCTCCACAAACAAAACAATGAGTATATATAGCTCTTCGACATATATGTTGCGGGAATTGAACCCGCGACCTATTGGTTGGGAGCTCAACTCCTGACCAACTGGGCTAAAACTAGTTGATTACTGATGCTATAGTAAATTAAATTAATTTTATTTGTAAGTCACTTGATGTTTTATTTTATTGTGATCATTTTAGGCAAATGCCCTGAATGAAATCGAAGACTCGTTGATAAGGTAGAAATACTATTCTTACCAATTTCAACACAACCAAAATGAAAAGAGCCAAATCAGATAGTTAGAAGAGTATACCAAAATTGTGCTTGGAAAACCTGGAACCAGCCACTTAGCTATCTGTGAAATTGAATGGCCAAGTACTTGAATGATCAAACTGTGGCAGTATATATGCCAAAAACATGTGTTTCTAGTGCCCCACCTGACATTGTACGTAGTTCCATAACTTGTTTAGCAGATCCGTTAGCTAACATCTAATTCACTGCCGTGTAAAATCCTAATTGTACTTTTTAATTTGGTCATTGAGTGGGTAGGTGAACAGAAATGATTATTTAATCTTGATTTTTGACATGGCAGGGGACATGGGGCTTTGCTTCCCACTAAGACAGTTAAAAATGACAAAATGTTCTCGAAAGAATAGAAAGACCAGTAGCCAACACCGTGCCCCAGTTTTCCTTTCTGTCCATCATAAAAGGTTTAGCTGGTTTTACAGAATGACTCGACTAGATTGATATTCCAAAAGAGATGATCTCATGGATGATGAAGATAAGGAAACTAACGTGGGGAATGAGGTGAGCCAACCACTTGCTATGCATAGCAATTAATTATATATATATATATAGAAAATTCAGCAGCCACATGGGAATTCAGCAGTCATACAGAGTTCATCAAACTTTCTTCTTTAATGGAAACCAAAGAAAAGGAATACCATATTGTGTTGTTTCCATGGTTAGCATTTGGTCATATTATACCATTTCTTGAGTTATCGAAGAGTTTAGCATCAAATCGCAAAATTCAAATATCTTTCATATCTACACCAAGTATTATCACAAGACTACCACCAATTCATCCACCACTAAAGAATCGTATCAGTTTCGTCGCGGTGGATTTACCTTTGGTCGATAACTTACCTGCTGGTTGTGAAGCAACTGTGGATTTAAAAGATGGGGAGCAAACCCAGTATCTGAAGATAGCATACGATGAATTAAAATCACCAATCGAAAAGCTTTTGAATGAAATGAAACCAGATCTGGTAATATTCGATGTCATTAACTGTTGGATACCGGAAATAGGAGCTAAACTCAATATTCCTACTGCTTTATTCAGTGTGTTTTATGCACCATTGCTAGCATTTGTTGGACCGATATCGGAATATAAAGAATCAAATAAGGAGCGCACGCCGGAGTATTTAACTTCAGTACCGGAATGGATCCCTTTTCCTTCGACTCTTGCCTGTCAATACCATGATGCTGTAGGTTTTAATGAAGTTTTGAACTCTAAAGATGCAACTGGACTTTCAACAGGTGACAGACTAGTAAAAGTTGTTGAAGGTTGTAACTTCGTTTTACTCAAAAGTGTTGTAGAACTTGATGGAGACTATGTGAATTTCCTCAAAGATCTCTACCAGAAACCTGTTATTCCGATTGGTTTACTACCACCTCGTGCACAGAGTTCATCGGCTAGTCGCAAATTTGGTGATTCAAGCAAGAATTCTAATTCCGAAATGTTCCATTGGCTGGACAAACAACAACCAAGAAGTGTTGTTTATGTGTCATTTGGAAGTGAATACAAAATGAGCATTGATGAAATTCATGAACTAGCATTAGGATTGGAAACTTCCGAGTTACCGTTCTTATGGGTACTAAGGAAACCAGAAGGAATTGATCAATCAAGTCTACTACCATCTGGATTTGAGGATAGAATCAGAGGAAGAGGTTTTATGTGCTTTGGATGGATCTCTCAAGTAGAGGTTTTATCTCATACTGCGATTGGAGGGAGTTTGTGTCACTGTGGGTCGAGTTCCATTTCAGAGAACCTCTTCTTCGGACATAACCAGATCCTAATGCCAATGATCATTGACCAAGGAATTAATGCCAGGTTCTTAGTTGAGAAGGGACTTGGTTTCGAAGTTGAAAGAAATGAAGACGGTTCTTTTACCAGAGACGCAGTGGCAAAAGCAATGAGGATTGTGATGGTAGAACCAGAGGGACAACCACTGCGACAGAAGACAGCTGAGATGAGCAAAAACATTTTCTCAAACTATGATCTCCACGGGGATTATATACATAAATTTGTATCTTCATTAGGTCCCTTACTAAATAAAGAGTAATAATGTCAATTGTCAGCGGATGCCACTCTTGTGCATATAGAGCGGTGAAGTTTTTGCGTGTTTTTCCTAAAATGAATAAAATTGGCTTTTTTTTGTATTATCATTAGTCATTAAGCTTGAGTAAGTTTTTCCTTCATTTTGTGCATACTTGAAGGAATCTGGGAAACCCAAGATATTCCCAACAACAAAAATCAGAAAAATAAAAATACAAGATTATCTTGTTTTTGTTGCAGTGGAAATATAGTGAAAAGTTAAGAGGCATAAAGTAGTTTCTATTGAACAGCATCATCAGGAAACACAATATCCTATATATACATGTAGGAAGAAAATCCTAGATACTATATTGGTCCGCATATCCATGGGCTACAAGCTCTACAACAGTTTTTTTTTTTTTATTATTATTTTTTATCGAGAAAAAGAGTAGTAGTGTAGGAATCTAGCATCAATTTGTCCATACCCATGAAAGGTCGGTGTCTCAGTGATCAGTCTTTCCATAGCCAATTGCACAAAAACATGTGTTTTTATGCTAGGGCTTCACCAGAAGATGTAGTTTCAGAACTTCCAAAGTATATTTAAACAATATTAATATTAATTGGTGTAAAATCCTTACGGTCGGAAGACAAACTCCCTGTCCTTTTTCTTCGGTCTTTGAGAGGGTAGGCCGTAGGTGAACACGAATGATCATTTTATGAATGATTATGTACAGCCGTTGCTCCACATCTCGACTACCGGATCCCAAATCCTCCTGCTCCTGCACCTAAAATGAGCCTTTAAAGGGAAGAGTTTTTAAAGTGCAGCCAAGAGAGTCTTGTACTACTTCATTCTGCCAAGCCATGGAAAAATACAATATATATGTATAAGTACGTCAATCTCAAACTAACTTTGATTTACAAAATGCTATATATCCCTGGGGAAAATCCCGAGATTTACACCGTTACATACAGCCATGGGACCCATTCATGCCCTTTTATAATCCCAATGATGAGAGCCCCTCACCGGAGAATTCACGGGATAAATCCCCGGTAGGTGTAGAATTACTCAAAATTTAGTGCTTTTCTTAGACAGTTCATGTTGATCAAGGTCCCTAAAGAAGAGTGCAAGACAAAACTACGGATCTCTAGGAATAAGAAACTCATAGGCTCTTTCCTAATTGGATCAGGAAACCCATCTGAATGTGAAAACAGACCAAAAACAGGAAACCACTGTTTTCCTTACAAGCTAGCCATATATATACAGGGATAAAGCAATTAGATTGCAGGAAATTATAGAGAAATAACAATTTTTTATTGGGATACTGAAAGAAGAAACAGAAAAAGTTGAAGAGCAGTTTGATTACACAACAAGCTATATATTCAGTACCACGTCTCTTCCATGCATGGACGATAAGATTAATGTTGACACAGGAAGAATGACTACATCTATAGAACCAATCAGAAAAATGAGAAAGAATTGCATGGTCGTAGAAAACACTGGAGATTTCTCGCAAGCTGTAGTTTCTAAAGCCAGTACTAACAGCAATCCTGCTACTGATTCAAGGAAGGATGTAAGAAAGGTGGCGCCTCTGCACCAAACTATTCACTTCCATGGCAACGAGTGCGACAATACGCTTCAACTAGTAGTGGGTTTATAATAAGTGGGCGAAAGGTACTGACGACTGCTCACTCTGTAGAGCATTATACTAAGGTGAAGCTCAAGAAACGTGGGTCTGACGTGAAGTACTTGGCTAAAGTGCTAGCTATTGGGAACGATTGTGATATAGCAATGCTAACCGTAGAAGATGATGAGTTCTGGGAATGTGTTTCACCGATAGAATTTGGGTCATTGCCTGCTCTCCAAGATGCAGTCACTGTTGTTGGCTATCCAGTTGGAGGAGATACAATTTCTGTCACAAGTGGTGTCGTGTCACGCATAGAGATGTTCCTGTATGAACAAGGTTCCGCTGAGTTACTAGGATTGCAGATCGATGCAGCTATAAACTCAGGAAACTCTGGAGGTCCTGCTTTTAGTGATAAGGGAAAGTGCGTGGGCATCGCATTTCAGTCCAGTGCGAACAAGGATGTAGAGAACATGGGTTATGTTATTCCAACGGATGTTGTTATGCATTTCATCCAAGATTACGAGAAGAAAAAGGAATATACAGGTTTCCCAACTCTTGGGTTTGAGTGGGAGGCGATGGAAAATTCTGATTTGCGTATGTCGATGGGGATGAGCTCTAATCAGAAGGGTATCCTTGTTTCAAGAATTGCACCTACATCGCTAGAATTTCATATTCTTAAGCAATATGATGTTATCCTGAGCTTCGACGGGATTGATATTGGGAATGATGGAACAGTCCTCTTTACGAATGGAGAACGTATTGGTTTCAGTTATCTCGTTTCTCAAAAATACGCTGGGGATTATGCCATTGTTAAGGTAATACGTGATTCAAAAACTATCGATGTTAATATTAAATTATCTACTTGCATGCCACTCATCCCAGTAAACGTCCAAACTCCTTCATATTACATTGTTGCTGGCTTTGTCTTTACAGTTGTATCCCTTCCGTTTCTCCATTCCGAGAGAAGAAATATCCAACATAACGTACATGTGAAATTATTAGACAAGTACTGGAATGGTATGTTACAATATGAAGACGAACAGCTTGTTGTGATCACCCAAGTGCTTGCTGCGGACATTAATGTTGGGTATCAGGGGATTGTCGCCAATAGTCTGCTGGTTACTGCTTTCAATGGTAACCCTGTCAGAAACCTTAAGAATTTAGCCAATATGGTGGAAAACTGTGAGGATGAAGTTTTGAAGTTTGAGTTGGATTACCAGAAGATAGTTGTTCTACAAACTATGATTGCAAAGAAAGCAAGTAAAGATATTCTTTCGACTTATTCTATACCTTCAGCAATGTCTTCTGACCACCTTGCTGAGATGGTGAAGAATCATGGCAAACTCAAAGCAAATAAAGAACTAGAACAAATTATGTGGGAAGGGGTGTCAAACAATGAAAACTATGGTAGAGGAAAAAGAACTCCTTCAAAGCAAAAATAGGTGAGTACTTCTTGCCCTTAGCGGCAGTGATTTCCTGTTCTTTAGCTTGTTGTGTCTTCTCATCTCACACAGACATGAAAACAGAGTAACAAACTTTTTCATTCTTCTATTTCTAGTTATTAGACATTTTTATTCATGTAAGAAAAAAAAATGTATGGTTGATAGTAACAAAAGCATTTAACATTAAGGTTGGGCTCGGCTCCAAAACCCGGCAAGTCATGTTCTGTGCCCCTAATTCACTCATAGTTGAGGCTTGATATAATAGAAAATCTTATTTGCTAGTACATAATAGTAACAACTAAAGAACGCGCGATTGGGGATATTGAAACTAATTAGAGGATATAAATTACTTCCCCCAACCTATAGTGTCTGCTAAGGGGTGATTTTTGGGTATGAAAATACTAAAAGACCCTTTGGTTAATTAAAAAACATTATGAAAAGACTATACTACCCTTTCCCCTAAAACTTAAAATCTAAAAACCAAATCATTTATCCCCCATTTACACCATCAGTTCCGGCACACTCGGTTAGGGTTAGGTTTCGAAAAAAAAAAATCCTTCATCTTCTTCATCGTTCTTCATCGACGATCAATCGTCGATTCAAAAATTTCTTCGTCGATTAACCTACCCGAATCATAACCATGCCTCCAAGAAAGAAATCAGATGCCCAATCGAAGTCAAAATTGATTTCTCAACAAAAATTAGAACAAAGGCTTGCTTTGATTGCTCAAGAGCAAGAAGAAGAAGAAGAAGCGAACTCGGACAATCAACTTCTCGTAAACATGGCTTCTGTGAGAAGGTAAGTGATTTTGAACTAGTTTATAAGTGTTTGAATCGATTTATAGCAGTGGGTTTAGGTTAGAATCACGAACCCTAACTCACACAGTTGAGTTTTAGTGAGTTCCGGCATTGAAATTTGTATGAATACAATGCCGGTACTTAATAACGGCATTGAATTTAGGTTGAAGGCAATGCCGGTAGAGAGTTATGGAATTGATTTTAGTATGAATGCTATGCCGGTATAGAGTTACTGAAACACCTGAAACTGAATGTTTTGTCCCTGCATTGATATTAGGTTGAATACAATGCCGATAGTGTGTTGCGGCTTTGGTTTACATTAATTCGAGTATGCCGGTAGTGATCCTTTGGTATCCAGGAAACCACTAGAAATTGTTATCAGTACCGGCATTGACTTTAGGTTTCCTTGTGTGCCGGTACCCAGTTACGGCATGGAGTTGAATTTTTTCGTCCGTGCCGGTAGTGCTCTTTTGGTATCCAGGAACAGCCTAGGAATTACTGGCGTTGTCTATAGTTATTGTTCACTGCCGGAATGGTGTACCGGCATTCTGTTTTTGCCAAATTACTATGCCGTTTTTTGTCCCGGTATGGTTTGTTTTTCATAAATCTATGCCGGTATAGAATGAAAGTGAGTTGTCTTATATTCATTTCGTGTGTCTTTTGATATAGGGCTAGAGCCAAGGAAGCTAACAAAGGAAAAACTAAAGATGTTGTTATTAAGAAAAGAAGGAAGGATGGTCTTGATACTCCTCAGTCTCTGCCTCCTCGAGGGAAAGATCAAGGTCGCAACAAGCGTTTGGGGGATGATACAAGAGGGATAATTTAGGAGAGTCGTGGTGACCGTAGTCGACTTGTAATCCGTGAACCTACTGGAACAGTTGAGCAAGATGAAGAGGAAAGTGAGGAGGAAGATAATGAGGTTCATCCAAGTCAATTAGCAAGCCAAAGCGAAGTTGTAGAGGAAGTTGGTGGGCAAGTCAACAACCGACACAATGCAAAGGCAAAGGTAAGGGCAAAGTAAAAGTTAAAGGTTCTCACCTTCCTCATGTTGATGACATGATACCTGACCTTGCTCGTGGTAGAATTTGGGGTGAAACTGACGATCCGAGAATTCTATTTGGCTACAAGGACACGTGGGCTCGTACTATCTATCAAACCTATGTAATAATTTTTTATATTGTGCATATGTATTCTTGTGTATTTATGTAAAATCTTTTAATCGTACTATCTCCTAATTGTAGGATCATAAGAAGGTTGTGCGTGTTTGCCGAAACCAAGCCGCGTCTCGTTGGGATTTGTCTAAGGAATGTGAAGAGGTCAAAACATTAGTAAGAGATTCTGGTCTATAAGTTGTTTGGCTATCCTCTTTCTAGCATATCGGCATGGTGTCATCCCTTTACTAACCGCCGTCTCAAATATTCCTAATTGTTCGGTCACGGCATGATAGCCACAAAATTTCCATCTCCATCGACATCATCCGTATATACAATATACTCGCGAATAACCTCAGGAAGTTGGTCTATGTAAGACTGTATCGATATCACTCTTAAAGTATTGCTCCATTGCCTCGGTGACCGTAACCACGTTTCCTTGTTCTTGTCAGCCGAACCAAACCGCACAATCCCGTTCCTTGTTCTTGTCATTTAGATGGAATACAAGCTTGGAGGGGAAATTATCCTTCCTCGTACGAGTCTTGTATACCCTATTGGTCTTCTTTGGATAAACATAACCCTTTCTCTTGTGGCTATTCTTCTCCTTGTATACCCCACTTCTCTCGCAAACCATCTCAAAACGAGTCTTTGATCCTTGGGTATTCCTCACCAACACACGCATGTTCTTAAGAGCCGTCTCTTTAGCCCAAGCGATTGCTTCCTTTGGATCTTTTATTCCCTACATAAGGACAACAATGGGAGATTAGAAGGTTCGTTGCAAGCAATCCATTAGTAAAGTTCAAGATACTAGGTGAAAAGTATTCTTTGGTAACATACCAGAGGCATTTTATAGTATTCCGACATATCCCAACCAAGCGGCTTTGCATTTGTTGGATCAATATATGTCACCACCTGGAAGAGAGTTCCGGCATGCTCGACCAAATTTCCGGCATGGTCGAACTGAACCGAAACTGAAGACCAAATTTGAAACCTTTTCCGGCATACATATTTCATTTGAAATCAACGCGGGAAAAAGAGGTGCCGGCATGCTCGTTATCTATGGTTCCACGCCGGTACCTGTTTTCGGCGTAACCCATAATTAATATACCATGCCGGTATTTAGTTTTGGAAAACACTCCTTCCTGTATGTTTTTTTTGTAGGTACCGGCATGGTAAAGTTATAATCGAACAATGCCGTTGGCGGTGCCGGCATGAGTTTTATCTATGGTTCCACGCCGGTAGACAGTTCCGGCGTGGTAGTTAATTAATTTGTCCATGCCGGTAATTAGCTTTAGAATGCACTGCTTCCTGTATGTTTTTCATGCAGTACCGGCATGGTAACCTTAGAATATAACCATGCCGGTAGCATATGCCGTAGAATATTCCTTGGTAGGTAAAAAGTAACTTCTGTACCAGCATAGTTTTTTGGTTGAATACTATGCCGGATTGAATTTCTAAATGGGGGATATCGGGCTGCCGGCATGGCCATAGTATGAATACTATGCCGGTATGGAGGCTTCCGGCATTGTATTCATACCACTACTATGCCGGCACCGAGCTTTTTAGCTGAAAAAAAGGTGGGTTCAAAGAAAAAAATCAAATTTTCAACCTCTTTGCAGCTTTACCTGTGTGTTGGGATGCTTGTATGTTGTGCAAGTTTACTTTCTTGTGTAGGTTCTTCAAAAAACTCTCCTTGCTCGTAAAAATCATCATTCAAATGGTGTTGGCTCAACAAAGAGTTGCAATTGTGAGTTGTTGTCATTAGCTGAAGATTCAAGATATGCTCCTTGTTGTAGTTAAGCTAAAGATTCAGCAACAGCAATTCTCTCTTCACAATCATCCTCCATTTTCACCAAAAAAAGTTCCCTCCCAAATATTTTTTCCCACCTCCTACTCTCACCTCACTCACCCAAATTCAAATAAAAATACACACTAATCATTTCACAAATACTTAAGATTTTTACTAATTATTATTAACCACTAAACCTGATTAGTGAGGGGTAGATTAGGAATTATATAAAATACTTAGATAAGGGGTGACCCTGATTTGATATTTGGATCCAGTTTTTGTCATTTTCCTATATCCCCCAATTAGTTTTGATATCCCCGAATCGCGCGTTCCAACTAAACCAATAGTAAAAGCTGCAAGTACTAAAACCGAGCTGAAAACAACAAAGAATGGTGTTGCAACAACCAGGCCTATGATAATAACAGTGACTAGTGAGGGGCAAATCAGCAAGACTAGTATTCCATCAACTAGAAGTACAGTCACAACTGCAACCACTTATGAAGATGATGCGGATTTCTTTGAGATGAAACTCTTCACAGCATTTTTGGGTTAGCGTTGTCTGTTTTCGCGTTTCTGCATCTCTATTCAATCTCGGGTCACTACAATTCACTATCTTTCTTGCAACTTCAAGTTGGGTTGTATGCCTTTACAACCTTTTTATTTTGGCTGACAAACTAAGAGAAACAATCATGAAGATCGAATCAGTCAACAGAAATTTCCAAAACTCAAACCCAAACTAAAGAAAACATCAAAAGAGAAATTCGATGAAAAGCATTATTTATGTAGTAGCAAATATTTAGACATCCAATTTTGTGCAGAGAAGATGCTCATTCAATGTTTTATATTGATCAATGGACTTTTAGTCCACTGACTGAAATGTGAAGTCTTCATAATTCAGATCCCGACAATGTGGTGCAGACTAGGCTACCTAATACAGGAACCTTTTAATCGTTGTAACCTAGCATTTGTTTTCATATTAAAGTTTCTTAGCAAATATTCACTTTTGGTAGTTGACTTACTTGAGAGTTTAAACTCTAAATCCCATGTTAAGTCGGTAATGTACATACATGTTAAGTCGGAACTAACTAGATCCCATTTGAACATTTAACATCATGCGATATGTTTCCCATCAGATGTCATTTTGATTTTCCAACTTAAAAACATCCACACCAAACAGATAGACAACAAGCTAAAGTACACGAGTAGTTCTACACCAACACATTATCATAAACTAGGGATAGGGTGAATCACAAGATTATAATAATAACTAAACCAAGATAGAAGTTAAGAACCAACCAGAATCGCTACGCTGGCCGATATTTCCTTCTTAATGGGAAGAGTTCCTCTGCAGTAAGTTGCTTCACCGAAAAAAGATAGATGCACTCTTGTGATTAGCCATACATGTGGCCCATATCCTTCCTTGTGATTAGCCATACATATGGCCCAGACTAAATCAGCATTAAAAAAATCCTTAAATGCAATACTAGCATTTTAAAAAAATAGATTAGAAAACAGCACAACCTCACAGTCTGTGAGATTTATCTTTGTCGAGTAACTCTTATAAACTTTCTGAATCTTTACTGCAGCAGCATTAAGTTCATTGACAGGTCTTGGGGAAAAAATATTGTTGGCTTTACAATGGGAATTATGAGCTGTAAAACTTTTGGCCAATTAAGCAAGTTTTGATCTTTCCTCTTCTAAGTAACCGAATATAAGAAGTTTGTGTTGGAATTTCAGCTCCAATAACACCACAATTAAGACCTAAACATTGTAGTAACTAACCGTATGCTGAAAACAGATTTGAACCTAGTCATAACATACTCAACAACACATGAAAACAGCACTACATGTAACAAGAACACTACATATTATGCATACCAAATTAGATTGTAGTACAAGGAAATAGAAACACTCAAGACACTTAAACCTTCATGACTTATTATCAACTTCTATTTCCTCACATTACTTCATGATGGATGAAAACAGATTTGCTTTTAAAGAAAACTTGTGAGGCTAGAAGAGAGTCCTAGTCATGCTTGCCACATGTCACTCCAACCTTTCCATCATGAGTTGGAGGACACCTCATGGCTACATTGGACAGCTCATATGACAAGTCAAGCTAAAGGACATGTCATGCTTAGACTCAACCTTATCTAGCATTAACCTTAAGCTAGTCTTTAGAGCAAGATTAAGCAATAAACAAACCAAAAACAGATTATAACAAATCATGTTTATCTTAAACTAAACAAGAATTACCTTAACCATATGAAATTTGTTGCGCAAAACACAAAAAAGTGTTAACAGTTTGCACTATCAAGAACCAGATTTTAAATGAAGCTCACTTTCAACCTGACTGACTATTCGTCATTGATCAAATTATGAGATTGAGTGGAATACAAAATACAATCTGTGAATAAGGAACAAGCATACGCACTAACAAATTCCATAGATATAGGACAAATGGACTAGCCACGGAAAATTTAGACTTGGAGCAAATATCTGCAGCCTTCTCAAAAGGTCATGAACTTTTGGGGAAGACAATGTTGGAACTAGGACCAAGAAGTATGAAGCATTGAACTTCCAGAACTAGAATGATCTAATATAGTAATATGACCTGCGCCCAACTGTTCTACGTTCTAGTAATCACTAGCCACATTGACCAAAATAAATATACACTAGCATTCTGCAAGTTATAGCTTTCTAACCTATCCTTCCCATAGAAAAGTAACATTATTTTAAGACAAACTGATTAGGTTGGTCGTGGACCTTGTGGTTAACTATAATGGATCTTATTATGTCATATAATAGTTATCACAGAGAAAATAATAGTGCAGTTTCCTATTCAAACAACTTTCTGTAAAAGGATAATAACAACTGCAAAACTAACATAACCACTCCAAACATTATCCCTCATAAGCTCATACTACTGGGAAAGCTCTCAGTTCCCATGATTTTGGAAGCATATACTTATCCGACTCCATGTATCAAACGAAATAAGTCACTAATGAATGCAACACATTCTTATAAGGTTGAGTCACTAACAACAAAGCAATATAGCTTAAGCCAAAATTGAAAACACTACGAATAAAGTTGCACAGATGAAATACAGACAGAATAAAGTAACTTAAATTATATGCCAACAGCATTAGGTTCACATGTAGGTCACTTGTTATTCAATTTCAAAATGCAACATAAAAGTCTACAGAATGATATGACTATTACTTCCAAAAGTCAAGGAAGAATGGAAGATTACCAGTTTATTCAGGGAACACATCATCCTGCAGCTGCTCGAAAGTATAATCACGGCTATCTGATTCCTCGATGTCAACTGACTCTTGTATCTTCTTCCCCTAATTCTTTCAACGAAACAAAAGTGTTTCTGTGAGGGAATACTTGAGTGAACCCTTCAACTTGACAAGCCTTTTCGAGGTTGAACTTTTCGTGTCATAAATATTGATATAGTCACCAATGAAGGTTAAAACACCATCACCCTTCTTCGTAACGGCAAGCGACATGCTTTCGTCAACCCTAAACTCTTTACTCCAACCAAATGACTGATGACAACGTTCATCTGGCTCTGTCATGTCACTATTCTTCTTTCTTAATATCCATAACTCATAATATCCAGATCCTTGGACAACTAGACGTGCATCATAAAACAAAAACCCATCTAAAACCCCTATCGTATTCTCATTCCAATCACCGCCTGTTGGCAAAGGAGGCAGTGAAATATTTTCACAAAACTTTTCCTCCTCCATATCGAAGGTGCTAATCATTTTTAATTTTCTGTCCAGCCAATAAAGAACCCCATTAACAAAAATACCTGGCAACCATTCTTTGCTAGATTTAAAATCGAACTTTCCAAGTTTTCTCCAACCATTTCCACTGCCTAGAGTGTACACGTAAACTTCTATAAACTCGGTTTCACGCGTACATATTACTACAATTTTATACTCATTTGTTGAAGAAGCATAACCAAATCCGGTCTTCCAACATCTACAGGACAGAATACAACAATCTCTCTTACTCGTAATTTCTGGATGCATAACAACTTCTTTAGTTATAGGATTACTTATACAAACAGATTGCCCTCTAGCTAAACAGATCAGCCCATTACATGAACCAACAAATCTAGAATAATCCCTAATTGGAGAAGTTAAATTCATCCTTCTAATTCTCAGAATGGGTGGTGATGTTGAATTCTCATCATTATATTCAAGTGAAATTTATGATTACAATCATCAGCAAAAGTATAAGCAACAAAACCCAACTTACTAGAATCAGCAGCAGAAGGATGATTGAGAAGATTATCCAAGTGCATCTTAGAGAATGATGGATGACGAGAAGAAACAAGACTTCTCCGATTTCTGGAAACTAATTTGCAGTCCAATACCGACTCAGTAGGTAAACGAGCTAGTATGTTCAAAGCAATCTCCACAGGAAGAATTTTGAAATAGTCCATGGATGATTGATGAATCAAACCCAGAAATTCTTTCTTAATTAGGGTTTGTTTGAATGGAAAAATTGGGGGTGTTCTGTTTTGGCTGCGGAAAATGAGAGAGGTTTTGTGGAGCGGGGATATAAAACATGGATAGGTAAAAAAGAAGGTGGACGATACGAAGAGCTTGATTGGTTTTTAAATCGGTGGGACACACGAGTTATCTTCACGCACGTTTTATTTAACAGAATTATTTTGTGCCGCCCATCCATGCCTCACGAGTAAAATATTTTGGCAGAAAGCTTCCGGCTCAAATTATACATGCAAAATTCGCTAGTGCACCTCGGCCTCAACAGTGAGTGCTGAGGAGGTGAAGTGCAAGACATCAGTAGAAACTCTAAATATGTTGTATGAAGCGCTAGGCAAGGAGAGGCGTCATGCCCTTCTCCTCGCCTAGCGGCTTGGAGAGCCTAAGGCGACCAGGGGAAAAAAAAGGGTAATGACTTATGTTTTTGGTACCTTGGGCGCTCTGGGTGCGCCTAGCTCACCTTTCACAAGATAGACTATAATAAGTGATAACTGTCAGATGTGCAGAATGGATCGGCTAATTAACAATGTAGCATGCATACTGTGTGGCAGAGTTTGCCAGAAAAACCAAACCAGTGGTATACAGTAACTCTTTGATAAAAAATCTTCCCGGTAATTTTATGGTAGTTGTAGGTACAGAAAATATCTTTCCCACGTGTAGGTTCATGAAGAAACGAAATCAACGATAAGATCTCGTCAAAAGATATTATTACCAAATATCAAGATAAAGCATTTATTGAGATGCTCGATAGGTCAAATCAACTGACAAAAGAGTACAACGAAACTTTTATGAAAATGAGAGTTACGAAGTGAACAGATTAACGAAGTAGTGATAACAAGAGGGTTATGTTGTGAGAGTTGTTTTTCAGTTTTCATATTAGGGTTTGGGCTGTAAACTTAAGAAATATTAATAAGATCATCAAAAAACCTTCACTTCGTCTTCTAATTTAATACCATGTTTTAGGTTAGTTCCTATTTCGATAATTTGGATTTGCTATAGGATTTCCTGCAGTTACATTTTGGCGTTAGAAACAGGGAAAATGTCAAAACTGAGGCAACGGAGTATAATGTGAAGAAGAGACAACTAAAATGTCAAAACTGGGACAGCGAAATGTCACACGAAGTAGATAATGGAAACACTGAATCAACTTCGGAACTCCACAGAAGAATAGAGGCAAGTATATACTTTCAAATTTTGTATTCTTTTATGCATTTCCTTCGCATAATTTGTCTTCACTCGAAAATAAAAGACAGAGGCAAGTATATACTAGAATTAAACTTAATGTTTTTTGCTTCCAAGGATGAATATAGCTTTACTATAACATACCAAGTATATACTTGGTAACAAATTTGTGTATAATTAATTAATGAGTATACTTAATATACTTAATCAATGCTATAATAATTATGTTTTAACTATATTATGACAAATTTGCGTTAATCATGTTATTTCAAGTATGTAGTAGAAATTTGTTATGAAGCTGGAAATAAATAACAAAGAAAGCGTGAAGAAGGAAAATTCAATAAAAGGATTCACAACATATGCCCCCCATCAAGAGGAGTTGCATCTTCATCTACAACTTCGTCAGTATTCCGAGGTTGCTCAGATGGAGTCATGGTAGTTGAAGCTTTCCCTTTCCCAGAAGACTTCGAAGTGTCAACTTGGGGAATTCCATCATCAGTTTCTTCTTCATCACCAGCATTCCCATTACCATCATTATCGTCTCTCATATCAGACCCAAAAGCTTCCTTTTCAGGTTGGTCATCTTCGAATAGCTCCTCGAACTCAAATACCTCGCGGGGTAGCTTATGTTTGTCACAGAGTTCATCAGAAAATTGTTGCTTAGAAATGTTGGCATTCCTATTAACCATCTTAGTGACCTTCTTGGCGTCCAGAAACAGGGAATGAGAAAGAGGGTTCACCCCACCTGAAACTTTTAAAGAAAACTGATTTAAGTTCATATCTCGTGATTTTATGGAAAACTCTTTACTCTTTGGTTCTGATAGTTCTTCTTCATGAAAGTTTGATTTCTGTTTGAGTTTCATAAAATTTTGTGAGTTTTATTCATTCTTTGGTTTTCGAGATCTAGGGGTAGTAAGATCTCTATAATACTTTGAGAACTTTATTGTGATTTTTGTTACTAAAAGGTGGTGGATTTTAAGAAAGGAATTCGTTTAAAAAGTCATAAGAAATTCGGTTTTAGTGTTCTTCATCAATTGGTTTTCTAAGTAACTCGGTGAGTTGATTAACTCGGGGTCGGTATTATCGATCGTAGTGTGGTTAAAAGGTGGCAGTAGAATCATCGAATGACGAGAGTCGCAGGGAGAGCTCAGCGCTTAATAGCTTCGAGAAGGAGTAAGCGTGTTGAAGAAAGGAGAGAGGAAGAATGAAAACAAGAGAAACGTTTGAAAGAAGAGAGATAAGATTGACTGCAGGAGAAACTTCGGCCACATGAGAAGGGTGAGGTGCACTTCAACATCAAAATATTAATCCTAATGAAGATAATTACCGAGAAGGATTAGTTCATACAACTGATACCGAAACTACAGAAGAAGAAGAAACTCACGAAGGAGTAGAAGAAAATATTGATAAAGAGAATATGACAATAGAGCAGCTGCGGGAAAGACTTCACTAAGAAAGAGAAAGAGAGAGAGAGATTTGGTGTAGAAGCGAATTAGACTCTCGCCAGACAGAATGCAGACTTGGGGCAAGAAAACCGTATGATCAATGAAGAAAGGTCGAACAATAACTCGCGAACACGTACTGGCAATTCTGAGTCAAGGACAAGTACGAGCTCGTCAAAAATAAGACATTTACGCACGAGGGATGATGTTCTCATAAGGGATGATGAGGAAGGAAGAGAGCGAATAAGACGACGATATCGAGAATCCAGCGAAGAGAGAAATTTGCGAAGAGCGATGGAAGAAACTAGGAGAGGAAGAAAGGAGAGGGGAGGAAAGAAGAGCAAGACAAGAGGAAGAAGCGAGATATGCAAATGGAGCGAGCAAACCTAATGAAGGGAATATAAACCACATGGTATTTAATGAGTTGCGGGATATGAGAGCATTAAAAAATAATTCACTAGGCGGAGGAAGGATGCAATTGGCAGAGGCTATTGAAGAAGCGAGGAAATCACCGTTTACTTACGAAATTTTGCATGCAAGGATTCCGGCAAAGTGTACGATGCCAGTGTTTAGAAGGAAATTTAGCAGGACAGAAAGTGCAGTACAACACCTTAAGTAATATACTATCTCATTGCTGCAATGAGGACGTGATGATGCTGTTATGTGCAAATACTTCCCAGTGAGTTTGACGGGAGAAGCTTTAGCCTAGTTTGATGGCCTATCAGAGGGATCCATCTCCTATTTCAAGAAGTTACAAAGGGTGTTTCTTGAGACATATATAAGCAATAATTTACTAAATCCTGATTGAGACATTATTTAATCTGAAACGAAGACCCAATGAAAGTTTACGAGGTTTAGTAACAAGGTGGAGGACAATCTGTAGTGAACTCGCTGGGAGGGTAGAGGAAAGAAACTTTATTATCGCTTTCTTAAATGCTATGTTTGCAACCGATCTTCTATACACTCAGATATTTAGAATGAAAGATACTATGCAAATGAATGAGTTACGAGAATACCATGAGGAGTATATCGTCCTGGAAGAAAAACAGAGAGAGGTGAATGTAAGCATGATCTCATCTAAATAAGGAGCTTCGCGATTACTCCCGGAAACAGTCAACGTAGTAGAAGATGTTTCCAAATTTGAGATAGGCGAACCTTCAAATACAGATCAGTCAATGCTTGTTGGGGTGTCGAGTGGAGATGAAGAATGGATCAACCGAAATCAAGGAAGAAGACACGAAGAACCAAGAGGAAGGAATTACGACCAGCGAGGAAACTACTTTGGGGACCAACGAGGAAATAAATCGGGTGATCAGCGAGGCAATTACTCAGGGGAACATCGAAGGAATTGCCAGAATCAGCGATTTGGTGAGCGAAGGCCTAATGCTCCAATGTTCGAAAATGTAAAACTCCCTCGACTCAACACTACTGTGGAGAAAATATGGGAAGCAGTCATTTTAACAGAAGAAATTCCTACGCCACCGAACTTGGGGATATAACCACCACCTGGAAGAAAAAGTCATGAGTTATGCAGATATCATCGCTTTCACGGGCACACTACCAACGATTGTAGGAACATCCAGAGAATTATACTTCGTTTTATTGAACAAGGGAAGCTGAGCAATTTCTTGGAAAACCAAGCATTACCACAACCACCACCACCACAGCAACCCATTCAAGATCAAGCATAGCAAGAAGCATCATTGTACCGAATAGAGATAAAGAGAGATGCTCGGCGCTTAAATTACAATTCCATAATCCAGTCAGCAAAGAGCATCAAGGATTTCCATGATAATGTGTTAAGGAGGGTGCATAAAAGGGATTTTGATGGAAATGAGATATTCAGTGTTGCGAAGACGGAACCCTTGAAAGAATAACATAAGCGACCAATCACATTCTCAGCGGAAGATGCACCCGAATGAGGGATATCATACACTGATCCGCTGGTTGTGACCTTATCCATGGGAAACATTCTCGCTGGAAATGGATATCAGCAAGGAGAGAAAAAACTGGGCATTCGACAGGATACTTGTGGACACAGGTAGTTCGGTGGATATCCTCTTCTGCCATGCGTTTAAGACCATGGGATATGCAGTTTCGGATCTTATACCGTCAACTTACAATATATACGGATTTAACGGAGTAGCATCAAGACCAAAAGGCGAATTAACCATGAACATCCTTGTTGGAGAACTAGAAACCGAGGTCACATTTTGTGTCGTGAATGTAGACTCACCATACAATGCACTCATAGGAATGCCTTGGGTGCATGGGATAAATGGAGTTGCATCAAGCTTTCATTAAGCTATTCGATTTCCAATGCCTAGTGGAATAGGGGAAATAAAAGGAGATGTCCAAGAAGCGAAGGATTGCAACAAACTTGATGTCCAAAATTATGAAGAGCGAATAAGGAAAAAGAAGGAGCAAACGAGAAGGGTGATGGAAGCGGGAAGAGCGGAAGAACTGATGGTGTACATGACTAAATCTAAAGAAGGGTGGGATATCCCAAGTGAAATTCCTGAGAAGGAAGGAGATCCTTTGTAGCAATTAAAGGAACTTTCCCCGCTCAGAGAACCAGCTATGAACTTCGCAGCAGTTGAACCAACAAAGGAAATAAATCTCGGAACTGATGAAGAACCAAAGATGGTGAGGGTTATGTTGTGAGAGTTGTTTTTCTGTTTTCTTATTAGGGTTTGGGCTGTAAACTTAAGAAAATATTAATAAGATCATCAAAAAACCTTCACTTCGTCTTCTAATTTAATACCATGTCTTAGGTTAGTTAATATTTCGATAATTTGGGTGTGTTGTAGGATTTCCTGCAGTTACATTTTGGCGCTAGAAACAGGGAAAATATCAAAACTGAGGCAACAAAGTCTAATGTGAAGAAGAGACAATGAAAATGTCAAAACTGAGGCAGCGAAATGTCACACGAAGTAGATAATGGAAACACTGAATCAACTTCAGAACTTCACAAAAGAATAGAGGCAAGTATATACTTTTAAATTTTGTATTCTTTTGTGCATTTGCTAATTTTCCCTTGCAAGCATGCTCATGGAGCATGATGCATCTAACTTAGCATCCACACCGTTCCAACTTACCCCTTGTTCTGCAAAGGTTTTAAAGCCTTGAAGGCTATGGCCAATGCACCTTACATGCATCTTTGGCTTCCAAGTGCCTTGCCTCAACGTAGGAAATTCATCACTGAGTTTCCTATCTAGCCAAGTAACCGTCATACCTCCGAGTTTTTCCTAGGCATAAGGCATGCCTTGGGATTACGCATAGTCCATTGCAGGCCTATTTCCCCCTCTTCACTTAGCTTAGGCATCTATGAAAGCTTGCACTTGTTTTACTCGTTCCAAGGGTGCATCAATCAGGCTCAAGCCGTACCTTCCTTAGGATTATGTAAGCTCCGCTAACTTGCATATCGATGTAGCTTACATTCAAGGTCATGCCCAATGTGCCATTGGTACATGCCTAAGTCGAAAGGATTTATAAGAAGTATGACCATCCAAGGAATGGAATGCAACTTACGTCATCAAGTTTGGCCAAAATCATCTCTTGTGTTGAGCTACCATCAGTTTCTGCAAAAGCAAGGGAAAATAATAAGAGAACAAAATAACGAGGAATATAGAAAGAAGTGGGAGCGCTAGCTATTCCAATAGCTACCTTCCTTGTGAAGAAGGGTAAAGTTTAGAGTCTGTTGGATATCTTCGTTTAGACTATCTAATCTCGCAATCTCATTATTCGCAGCCTCAAGCTGAGAACATAACTCGGAGTATGAATCAGCTTGATTCTCACTCTGGCGAGATACATTTTGATCTTCACCTCGGAAAACTATAACCTGTCTTTCACATCTGCGAGATACCATTCGTTTCGCATTTTCCCTTGCAAGCATGCGCATGGAGCATGATGCAGCTAACTTATCTTAAACACCGTTCCAACCTACCCTTGTTCTGCAAAGGGTTTAAAGTCTTGAAGGCTATGGACAATGCACCTTACATGCATCTTTGGATTCCGAATGCCTTGCCTCAACGTAGGAAATTCAATATTGAGTTTCCTATCTATTCGAGTAACCGTCATACTTCCAAGTCTTGTCTAGGCATAAGGCATGCCTTGGGCTTACGCATAGGCCATTGCAGACCTAATACCCCCTCTTCACTTAGCTTAGGCATCGCTGAAAGCATGCACTTGTCTTCCTCGTTTCAAGGGTGCATCAATAGGGCTCATTCCGTACCTTCCTTAGGCTTATGCAAGCTCCGCTAACTTGCATATCGATGTAGCTTACATTTGATGCCATGCCCAATGCGCCATTGGTACATGCCTAAGTCGAACGGCTTGATAAGAAGTATGAGCATCCAAGGAATGGAATACAACTTACTTCATCAAGTTTGGCCAAAATCATATCTTACGTCGAGCTACCGAGCCAGATGATATGAGAGGTCAGTATACCGCAATCCTCTCGCAATTAGATGATATGAGTGAAAAAGTGCTGGACCGGCAGTGTTGAAACTTATTGCGGCTGCCTACATACCCTTCTTTACTCTAAAAAGATCAGGCACGGACCGTAGTTCATCCACGAAGGGACAACAACTTAAGCCAAACTCGTTTGCAAGGCTATGGCCAAGCAATAATGGTAATGGCCTAGTCCGTATAGGTCATTCCGTCAAGATGCACAATTAATTATTGTGCATTATCGGGTCCGCAAAATGGCATAGTGAAGCCTTCGCATCATATGCCACATTGGCAAGGCTACGCAGCTATAAATGAGGCTTACACATCATTTATACTCTTTCGGCTAAGCTATGAATTGCTTACTTGGTGCATGGTTCGCATATGCACCTTCAACCAACTACCCCTCCCTATATATATATGTTAACTTGCAATTTCTACAACTTAGAAAAGGGGAGAGGATTGACATGCTTGCTTGACTATTCATGGTCGTTGTTATGTATCCCTGAATAACTGGCAATGATTGCTTGGTTTACTTCAGTGTTGCACAATGATTGTGCAACATTCCTTCTGCCTGCTCGCTCTAGCGTATTGCACAATGATTACGCAACCGTTATTCTAACGTATTGCAAAATGATTGTGCAATACTCACTCGACCAGCTCTCTCTGGCTTGGTGCACAATGATTGTGCAGTATTGACCCTAGGCATATCGTCCACATAATGCGCAATGTTTGCACTGCATCGTCCAAGTCCATCTACCCAACTGGCCCTATGCATCATTTGATGCGATATTTGGCCCTTAGCCAAATGCCAAACATAATGTGCCATTTTGGCGCGATATTGTCCTTAAGCCAATCTACCTCTTACCAAGCAACGGAAGCTTTGGATGAAGCTTCATCTCAGACCATGGCGCATCTTTTAGCATGCACCATGCTAAAAACACTGGGTGTTACAATTAATGATAAAATATGAGAAGAAATAAGAATTCTCCGGTTTGTGGAAATTATTGGCAATCAAGAAAAAATTCAGTTGGTAAACAATTTAATATTCTCTTGAAATTACCCATGAATATATATGATGAATGAAAAGTCCCTTTTGATCTTTATGTTTCTTAATTAGGGTTTGTTTAACAAATAATGCTAGATACGGAGGTTTTGGGTCGTGGAAATTAGGGGGGAAAAAGAGTTTTGGTGGATATAAAATATGTAATCGTCTATATCCTCATAAGAAGCAACGGTAATAGGATTCTTACAGGCGGCCAAGTGGACTAAGGAGCATAACCTACACCATTTCAGCATCGAAGGAGATTGCAAAAACCTTTTGGATTATCTAAATTGAATACCATCGTCTATATCTTGGCTGAATCAAGCGATAATGGAGGAAGTTAAGAAGGAAATCAGTTTTTGTTCTAATTTTTTAGGTTTTCTTTTTTGGGAAACTTATTTAAATACCCTTCAAAATCTACCTCTTGAAATATACCCTTATTCAACTTTTAAAAATACCCCTACCTTCTAAAAGTGGAAACAACTAGCACAAGTTGCTCCCAGAAGTGAATGCAACTTTATACAAGTTGCTTCCAAAAGTGGAAGCAACTGTCTCAAGTTGACTCCAAAATTGAAAACAACTATCTCAAGTTGACTCCAAAAAATATTATTTTTTACCCCTCGGATGTATTTGTGCAAGGCCAACTAAAATGGAGGATATTTATAACATTCTCAGTTCTTTTTATTCCCAAAACTGCAAACAATGTGGCAGACATTTTAGCTAAGGAGAAAAAACACTTTAGATGTAACCTAAATTGGGATTCTATTCCTCCGTCTTGTATTATCTCCTCTTTATCGGTAGATAAATCTAATGTTAGTTCATTCCACATTAGATGCTTTACTAATTCTGTATTAAGGGTTATCAACTCCCCAAGTTGGTCTTTTAATGAATTTCCTATTTGAAAAAAAAAAAAAAAAAGTGATTGGGGTGAGAGATGCCGGTAATCTTCAAGCTCGCTGTATATAACAGTACTTTTTGTATGTCGTTCATTCATTCCCTCGATCGTGATCTGCAACAAATACTGGAAAAATAATGTCGATTAAAATTGCTGAACATTAACTGAATATCTGATCACACAACACAAAAAACATAAGTAAAACTCTCTTTTTTTTTTCTTTTTTTTTTTTGATCGGTAAATTATGGAATTAATTGAAAACAGTAGAAACCAATGTAGTAATGATTACAACAAAACATGACCGATCAGGGGGACACACTACCCATCCAAAGAAAATTGAAATACAAAAGACTCTGTGAATAACAAGATATACCGAAGCCAAAAGAGGATGTACAAGAACAGATTCATAATTGAATTCTCAAGGTGGTTCAAAAACCAGGTTCTTCCAGTTGAGCATGAACTCTTTAAGAGACGTATTTCGAAAAGGGGGCTGAAGATAGAGCCAGAATGCAATCGTGTGTCTGATTTTCTGGATAAGTTTTGCTGCAGTGAGAGACTTGTTGTCGAAGGCTCTAGGATTCCTTTCTTTCCACAAAGACCAGAAAATAGCTGCAGGCAGAGCTTTGATAATTAGAGACTTTCTCGACTTGGTTGAAGGACAAGGCCAAGTGCGAAGAGCACTGGCCATCGAGTGAGGAAGTACCCAAATCAACTGGAATTCTTCTCTAAAGAAATTCCATATATGACTAGCTAACTGACAGTGGAGAAGTAGGTGCAGAGGTGTTTCTTCATCTCTTATGCACATATAACAATGATTGGCCCAACTCCTCCTCCATTTTCTTTTGTTTAACTGATCTTGAGTTAGTATTTTATTCTTGGTTGCTACCCACATAAAGAAACTGACTTTTGCAGGCCAAAGTTTAGACCAAAGTCTCCTAGGTTCAACGCATTCCATATGATTATCTTGAAGTCCAGTTCTAGTAATCAACCAATTGTAAAACTTTTTGACCGAAAAATCACCCGTGCTCTGCCCATCTTTCCAAACTCTCTCGTCAGGCAAGTTAGAAGGTATAACTCCATTGGTGTCTAGGAGGTGCAGCAAGGCAGCTATGTCCCTTATAACATGATCTTGTACTCTTCTTGTTATGCCCAAATTCCAACTGTCCGTGTTATTAGAGTACATTTGGTTTAGAGTGAACGTTTTTGAAGATGACGCTTCATAAGCAGCCGGAAAGTGAAGAGATAATGGTTGTTCCCCCATCCAAACATCACACCAAAATCTGATCCGATTGCCAGGGATAAATGTGCAGTTATCTTTAAAAACTTCAGTATGCTTGTGTATGCCCTCCCAAATGCTGCAACCATATGGTTGTTTGACTGCTTTGGTGTTCCATTCTAGCTTCTCTAAGCCATACTTCTGAATAGTGAGTTGTTTCCAGAGAGGATTTGTTTCATAACCGAACTTCCATAACAACTTCATGAGTAAAGCAACATTCATTAAATGTAGTTGTTTTATGCCTAAGCCTCCCAGCTCTTTAGGAAGCGAGACATCATCCCAGACCACTAAATGATAGTGTTTGTCATCACTTCCATTATCCCACAGAAAATTGCGTATTATCTTCTCAAGCTTTTTTATCACACTCATTGGGGCTTCAAGGATAGAGAAATAATAGATAGGCAATGATGAGAGAACAGAATTGATCAAGGTGAGTTTACCTCCTTTAGAGAGATCTTTGGCTATCCAAGTCGGGAGACGGGACTCGAATTTTTCCGTAATTTTGTTCCATTTTAGATTGGATCTATAAGAATCCCCGAGAGGCGACCCCAAATAAGTTGTCGGCAAAGATTGAACTTTACAGCCCATAATGTTGGCTAGAGAGTTGATATTTGGAATGTCACCAACTGGCATGATTGAAGTCTTGTGGAAGTTCACCTTAAGCCCGGATATGATTTCGAACCAAATTAAAATGTTGCGTAAATTGTAGATGCTATGTTGGTCATTCTGGAGAAAAACAAGAGTGTCGTCGGTGAATTGGAGATGAGTGATTTTGGCTCCACCAGGTACAATTTCGAACCCTCTAAACCACCCAATACTTGCAGCCCTTTCAAAGAGTAAGTTTAGCGTTTCTGCAACAAGAAGGAATAGAAATGGCGAAAGGGGATGATCACCTTGCCGAAGTCCTTTCGAGCTTTTAAAACGACCATTGGAAGAACCATTGATTAGGACGGAGAAATTCACATGAAAGACTGCTGCTTCAATCCATTTTCTCCATTTGATGCCGAAACCCATTCTCTGCATTACATAATCAAGGAAAGACCAAGCAACATTGTAATATGCTTTTTAGAAATCAATCTTGCAAAGGATACCTGATTGGTTGAATCGTTGTGCCGAATTGATACATTCATTTGCAATGATTGCGCCATCCATTATTTGTCTTCCCTCCACATAAGCAGATTGCTGGTGACTTATAATTTTTGGAAGAACTGATTTGAGTCTTAATGCAATGACTTTAGAAATTATCTTGTTGATACTGCTCATCAAACTGATGGGACGAAAATCAGTTATCAATTCCAAGTCCTGCACTTTGGGAATAAGCACTAGAAATGTTGATTTTAGTCTCCAGTCAATCACTTTGTTGGTGAAAAGATCATCCACCACCTTCATAATGTCATTCAAGTCCCAAGCCTTGCTGATGACAAAAATTGGCATGCCGTCAGGTCCCGGAGCTTTGTCCTGCGCTAATTCATTTAAAGCTTTGTAAACCTCTTCTTCGGAAAACCTTTGTTCAAGAGTGGTTGCATCAGTCGAGGAAATGGAGGGGAAGTCGAGGCTGTCTAGCTGAGGTCTGGAAAAACAATCTTCTTCAAATAAGCTTTTATAATAAGAAACAATTTCCTTTTTGATGACTTCTTTATCACTGGTAATAACACCATCAATTTTCAGCTGAGAAAAATTCTTGGCTCTTTGCTTGGCAGACGCGTACTTGTGGAAGAAACGAGTATTATTTTCGTGATCCTCTACCCAATTGAGGTTAGTTCTTTGCTTCCAAAAATCGTTGTGCATCTTGGCCAATCTCTTAAATTCGGCTTTGGTGTTTATCTTGTCAATAGCTAGTTGAGTATTGTCAGAATCAATCAAGAATTTTGAATCCACCAGCTTACCTGCAATTAGGTTATTGTGAATAAGTGTGTCGATCTTTCCAAACACTTCACGGTTCCAAACCTTTAATTTTTCCTTAAGAGCCTGCATTTTTTTTGCTAGAATGTATCCTGGAGATCCGTTAAAACTGAAAGATAGCCACCAATTGCGCATGAGATTCAGAATATTAGGATCTTGGAACCACATCTTCTCAAATCTACATGGAGTAGGACCCCATCCTCCATTGTCAGTTGAGAGTCTTATAGGACAGTGGTCCGAGAACGGCTTAGGTAGAATTGTTTGCTCAATCCTACTAAAATTATCCTCCCAAGTGGAAGAAATGAGAAAACGATCTAGCTTGCTCCATGAAGAATTTCTTCTCCAAGTGTAGTGACCGCCAATGAGAGGGAGATCCATGAGATGGTGCTTTTGAACTAGAGATGCAAATTTCCTCATTGATCGAGTGTTAATACTTCTTCCAGATCTCTCGTGCATAAATCTTGTTACATTGAAATCACCACAAAGAACCCATGGCTCCTCCCACAAGTTGCGGATGTCTCCGAGTTCAGCCCAAAATTGATTTTTCTCATTGTTGAGAACAGGACCATAAACAGCAGTGAGTACCCAATTAAAATTTTCGAACAAAAAATGACATCTTATTGAAACAGAAAAAGCCCCTAAGAGAGTTTCAGTCACAGCAACTTTATTAGTATTCCATACCACTATGATTCCTCCTGAAAGTCCGTTGGAGTCTAAGGCAATCCAATCAAAATTATTTCCTCCCCAAAATTGCTTCACTTGATGTCTCTGCCAACCTTCAACATGAGTTTCTTGCAAACAAAGAATGTATGGCTTCCATAATCTCAACAACACCTTAAGCTCGTCCCTTTTACTACTTTCGCGGAGGCCCGCTATGTTCCAAGTGATGATATTTGTCTTCATGGATCAACTAAATGTACTGATGCTGCTGCCTCATTGATAACATTTTCTTTGTCAATGCTGGATTCTTCGAATAATTCAAGAAGGTTGAAATCATTGCCAGAGGTTGATTTATGCATTAATGCTTGCAGTTGGTCTTGAGTTTGCTGAAAGGATACTCCGATCCTAGGTCCATATTCTTGAAAGGTGTTAACAAGGGTCTGCAGCTCTTCCATTGCTTCAGCGGTTTCTTTATCTCTTTGTTGAACGGAACGAATTGCACTGGAGCTTGCAACAATTGTTGTAACTGGAGACTGAGTTGAAACAGGGGATATGAGTGAGTCGAATGAGTTGGGTTGGACAGGTAGAGTGGTTCTTTCCACAAACATAAGACTCACCGATGGAGGTATGCTGATGGGCTTGGTGGATTTCCGGGTTTCTATTTAACTATTGATCCATTCGTTACTGTTTTCCTCAGCAGCTACAATTGGATTTAATTCAAAATTTGAATCCGCATTAATTGCTGTTGGTTGAGGTGGCAGATTGTATTCAGAGAAAAGTGCCTTGTCTACAGCGTTGACCGTACTAAAAGTTCTGGATTGATCAGGAGCAATATGGAGACCATAACCATTTCCTCTTCTACCCCTCGAGATATGCCATTATTACCTGAGCTGCCATTGATGTTATCTGAAGAGGATGGAAGAAGATCATGTATATGGAAGTGACGATCAATGTAATCCCCAGATTCTACCTCCTGAAATTCATGCTTTGTAATTGTCTCAATATCATCTATGATTTCTCCGGCTATATAAAAGGAAAGCCCTTCGATGTGCATCATTTTGAACTCAGCTTGAGAAGTAAATGGACCTACTACTTGAAGAAAAATAGCAGAATAATCTGCACCATTTAAAGAATTAGGGTGTGCTGAGATAAGAACCCCCCCCCCCTTTAAATGGCCCCACACACCACACCCCACAATTTACCTATTTTCGGTTTAGGAAGCACAGCTCCTTGCTCTTTAAGACTATTGATGTCTGGTGACCATTCTGAGAAACGCAACTTGGCTTCTCCAAAAACTAATTCTTTCTTCGCCATAATTTCATTCTTCTTCTGACTCGTATCTACAAAAAATACAGCCTTGAGAATGGAAGGAGAAATGGGAGCTAATGTTATAGATCCTTGAAGTTTAAACGTTGATTTGATTATCTTCGCAATACTATCCCAAGGAGTATGAGAGTCTTGAATTTCACAAACAATTGCTCCTTTCCATCTGTTGGTGAAGACTTCCTGTTTAGGAGCTTTGATGGTCAATGATGGAGTGATGAAACTAGTTGGAGGTGGTTGAAAGGTTGTAGCCATGCTTAAACAAAACTTGATTGCTTCTGCAAACTCATACCACCCTTTGCCTTCACCACCAGCAGGGAAGAAACATACTTCAGCTGGGTCTCTTTTTGCACTGTATCTTGTTAATTTGAGCATCTCTCTATTTCCAAAAAAAATCCTTACCAGAGATAGCTTATCATTTCCTTTGTTAAAACTCCAGTATGTTGGCTTTGCTCTTAATCTTGATGATTCCTGCTGTGTTTATAACAAACTCCGGAGATATACCAGCATAGTTGTGTTGCTCTTACAGAGCTCCTAGGAAGCAAGACTAACACTTAAACTCTCAAAGAACTCTTAATGTTATTACTCACTTCTTGTTTTGTTACAATTACAAATGATACTACAAATGCCTATTTATAGGCTTACAAGACTGACTACTGTACACTCTAGTTCCCTCTAGAACTTTCTAGAAATACTTTATTGTAGCTTTCTCTAGAAGCTTCTAAACTATTCTAACTAGCTAATTCCACAACTTTCACTGTGTAGAATTCACGACACTTTTCTAAACTAATCTAGACAACTCTAGATTACAAATTACTATTTCCAACATGCTGGAGTATTGAATTTATTCATTCAAAAGCTTCTAAGGGTATTATAAATTCCTTGAAACCCGTTTTGATCTCTTTAAGATACGCCATTACTTCACCATTATACTTAACTTTAGCAATTTCGAAAGATTTGTTGCTTATGGAAATGCATTGTTTTGCCCCTGTTGCTATACTTGAAGATGATTTGCCGTTTCCTATTGATGTTGTTGTACTCCTATCGTAATAACTTTTGGTAGCCGATAACTTTTGCTTATATCTGTCGATTTGCCAGTAGTCGATAACTTACCTGTAGGATGTGAAGCAACTGTCGATTTGAAAGATGCAGAGCAAACTCAGTATCTTAAGAAAGCTTATGATTTATTACAGGCTCCAGTCGAGACGCTTTTGAGTAAAATGAAACCAGATCTGGTAATACTCGACATCATTAATTATTGGGTACCGGATATTGGAGTTAAACTCAATATCCCTACTGCTTTTTTCAGTGGGTTTTATGCAGCATTACTCGCATTTGTTGGGCCGATATCGGAATATAAAGAGTCAAGTAGCGAACGCACGACGGAGCATCTAACTTCAGTACCAGAATGGATTCCTTTTCCTTCGAGTCTTGCATGTCGATACCATGATGCTATAGGTTTTAATGCAATTTTGAACACCAAAGATGCAACTGGACTTTCAACAGCTGACTAGTAAAAGTTGTTGAAGGTTGCAACTTTGTTTTACTCATAAGTGTTGTAGACCTTGATGGAGAGTATGTGAACCTCCTCAACGATCTCTACCAGAAACCTATTATTCCGATTGGTTTACTACCTCCTCGTGTGCAGGGTTTATTGGGTAGTAGCACCTCATCTAGTGGTCAAGCAAGAATTCGAATTCCGAAATGTTCCACTGGTTGGACAGACAACAACCAAAAACTGTTGTTTATGTGTCATTTGGAAGTGAATACAAAATGAGTGTAGATGAAATTCATGAGCTAGCATTTGGATTGGAAACTTCCGAGTTACCGTTCTTGTGGGTACTAAGGAAACCAGAAGGAATTGATCAATCAAGTCTACTACCATCCGGTTTCGAGGATAGAATCAGAGGCAGAGGTTTTATGTGTTTTGGATGGATCTCTCAAGTAGAGGTTTTATCTCATACTGCAATTGGAGGGAGTTTGTGTCACTATGGGTCGAGTTCTATTTCAGAAAATCTCTTCTTCGGACATAACCAGATCCTAATGCCAATGATCCTTGAACAGGGAATAAATGCTAGGTTCTTAGTTGAGAAAGGACTTGGTTATGAAATTGAAAGAAACGAAAACGGTTCTTTTACCAGAGACGCAGTGGCAAAATCAATGAGGATTGTGATGGTAGAGCCAGAGGGAGAACAATTGCGACAGAAGGCAACTGAGATGAGCAAAAACATTTTTTCAAACCATGATCTGCATGGGGATTACATTCACGAATTCATTTCTGCGTTAGGTCCATTGCTGAGTAAAGAGTAATATCAATCGTCGCATATGCCTCTTTAGTATAGAGCGGTGAAGTCGTTGGGTGCTGGATATGCACAACCACCATCAAGTGGCACTATATGTTCTTTTGCATTACGAAAAGGTTTTACACAGTTTAGTTTGGCAAATAAAGGCTTTGGAAATTCCATATTGTACCGAAGTTCAACGGAAAAAAAAGAAGAAAAAAAAATTGAATAAAATTGGTTGTTTTCAACTTTATTGACCTTGAGTGCTTCTTGCTTCTTTTTTTGCGTATTTGATGAACTTGGGAAATCCAAGACATTCCCATTTGCAGAGATCCAGAAAAATTAGTTATTACCCTTTACGCATACCAACAGATAATCATTGTGCAAGCAATCAATAACTCCACTTAGTGGCCCATGTTATTGCTGAATTCCCCCATTGGCCATGACTTCTTCATTAGTTTGATTACTATGATATCCTTGTGAGCTGCAATGAAAATATTTAAAGTATCTCCTGTCTTGATGGCTTGGAGATACAATCCTATTAGTATCAGTAGCGAACTCCATTCTTCCCATGCCATGTACATGTAGCATCGAACCACTTTGTGCATATTCCATATTTTATTAACTTACTGCGTAAAAGATCAACTATTTGCATATATTAAGGGACAACTATACCAGTATTCCAAAACCATGTGTTCTTGTGGCTCCACAGGACGATGTAATTTCATAACTTTCAAAAAGATATTCAAACAAGATCGAACTATATTATCCTACAGATCGCAAGACAAACTCCCCTTTTTCTTTGGTCTTTTTTGAGTGGGTAGGTGAAAACAAATGATTATTTTATTTCAAATTCAAGGGTTAATAAAAAAAAATAAAAAAATATATATATATATTATTTTAGGCATGGCGCACGCACAACCCTTTCCCTTCCACAAAATGTAGGATAGTACACAACTATGTGGAGTAAATAATGAGTAAAAAAACAAATTCAGAATTTTATTGTGTGAACTATGTGGATTTTTTTTTTTCTTCGAAAAACAGGCGAGCCTCATATATATTGATAATACCCCGATTCAAGATCGGATACGATTACAAGACTGGCTAAAAGAATTCCAACAGTTACAAAAGTTTTGTGCATACAACAACAGACACATTCAAGCCACTTAACATCATTGTTACAAGATTTAATCCACAGAGAAATCCTACCCATTCCATATAGATTTCTAACAAACAGAACAAGTTTAAATGGCCATGTTTGGATGAAAAGTAACATATCCAAACCAATTAGCAACTCCACAACCAGTAGAGATGTTAGGATAAAAAAATCCAACCATTTTTCAAGGTTTTTTTTCTAAAATATAGGAAAACAGATGACATAGATATAGTAGGATCCATAAATCTAATCTTTGGTCAAGAGTTTTATCAAAGTAACAGTAGCAAAGGTAACCTGAATCGGTCACCATGAAACTGTGTCTGCCTGAATAGGTATGGGTCTCCGTCGGAATCGGTCTTGTGAAACTGTATGTTGCTGGTGTCTTTGGAGTCGTTGTCGTTGCTGCTGGTGTCTTTAGTGAACTGGTTGTTGCTGCTGTTGGTGTCTTTAGTGAACTAGCTGTTGCTGCTGCTGTTGTAGATTTCATGGAGATGTTGCTGTTCGGGTTCAACTTCATTAAAAATTTCCAACCAGATGAAAAACCCAAGGAAACACCCAATGAAAATCGGTAAAATTAATATCCAAATCCAAAACTAGAGACGGAATAAGAAACCCAAACTATTACTGCAATCAAATGAAAGGGAAAGATGAATCTAACCCTAGATTTGAAAATCAGTAAAGGAATGGGGGAATGAAAAAAACTAAATCTAAAACAAAATTAAACGAACAGAATTAGTAGATCGGCTAAAAGAGAAAAAGATTTGTGATTTAATGGTGAAGGTCGGCTCAGATCTGCTCCCATGGAAGCTAATTTGAGCCGACGACAAAGCTAGGTTTTTTCTGTCTCTGTTATTGAGAAAGTTTGGAGAAAGAGAATGGGAGGAGGTAAATGAAAGTTTGGAGAGAGAGAAAGTTTTTCTGTCTCCCATATAAGTGAACTATGTGGAATTGAATGATGAAGTTTGTTCCAAGATAAACAATAAAAGGAGAAAAATTTTGATGGAGAAAAAATTTGAAGGGGGCATGAGGGACCAATCAAAAGCTGGTATTTATCCTTCTTTTTTTTGGACAGCTTTTAACTAATTACCTTTCCATTAAATCAAACAAATTTTGTTAACTACGATATCTCCTAAATTAATGGTACCACGTACCTTAAACTGATTGAGTGTTTCAAGGGTCCGTAGAGCCTGGTTATTTTCGCAAGAAAGGAATTAAGGAAACTAAAACACATTCCTTAATTAATTTTGTTTTTTGTTACGCCGATGCTTCTTCTTCCTCCTGATCTTCTCTGATGGATATAAATATATAATTGTACGATATATAAATTTAGGAATCATATTATGGATCTCCATAAGTGAAATTGAATATTTTAGAGATTTCATGATTTTGAATATGAAGGTGAAATCTTTGGTTTTGATTAAATATTACAAAATCAGGTAAAGATTATTAATCAAAATTTAATCTATTTTAGAGTTTTAGATCACGAACTTACCTCTAGAACTGTAAATAACAGAGAAGAAAAGAGATTAGGTTTTAAAAGTAAATAAAAAAAAGAAAATAATAGGATCATATTTCATGTACTCTTGATTTTTCATCTATAAAATGTTTAACTTACTGATCAAAATAAAAAAAGTTAATAAAATAATATAATAATGAGATAAAAGGACCTTCCCAATATTAGGGTGGCTATTATCACGCGAGGTCGTGTTATTCTCTTCATTATACGATCGGTTTGTGTGACTTAATTTAGGTTAGTTATTATTTTTAGATATTTATTAAGATTCGTTTTGATTTAATGGAAGGGTAATTTTGGATTATAAAAGCACAACATAAATTAGTTAAAAACTGACAAATAAAGAAGTATAAATGTCAGCTTTTGATTGGTCCCCCATGCCCCCTTCAAGTTTTGCCCCCATCAAAAAATTTCTCCAATAAAAGATCATCTGCCAAGCCTTAGTGGGATTTTGCACTCGGATTTTCTGAATCGACAAAGACTATAACACTCCAACAAGTGAAACTTATTCACACCATAACTTGCAAAGGTGTGAATCATTCTTGTGGTTACTAAGGAAACCAGAAGGAATTGATGAATCAAGTGTATTTACTATTACCTTATGGTTTCGAGGATAGAATCAAAGGCAGGGGCTTTGTGTGCTTAGGATGGGTCTCGCAGGTAGAAGTTTTAAGTCATACTGCAATTGGAGGGTGTTTGTTTCACTCTGGATGGGGATTTATTATATTTATTTTTGAAGATGGATTAAAATTGATAACACAGTGCCAAGGAGGCACAAAGGTACGGATAGTCAATAAGTTCACAAAAAAAAAAAGAGCTAGAAAAGCCTAGCTGTAAACAAGGATTACAAATTACATGTTGTATATTTTACTCTCCCAGTTTACGACGAGATCATCAAAAAATAAACCTTTGAAATCTTTGGTCGGTAACCCCCACTGAAATAAGAATGCCTTCACGGCAATGATTGTATCCTCCTCAAGTTGAGCTTTGTTATGGAAGTTTTTTCTATTTCTCTCCATCCACGTAGCCCACCAAACCGCGTATGGAAGATTATTCCATATGAAATCTTGAGTATCATCTGGCCATCTTCGTCTCCACATATTTAAACAAACTGTTGTAGTATTAGGGAAAGCATTTTTAACCTGATAGTACTTGAGGAAATAGCTCCAGACTTTATAGGTGTACTCGCAATGTAGAAGGATATGGTTAGTTGATTCATCCTCTCCTTCTGACACAAGACACATTGTTGGGAAGATATTGTTATTCCTCTTCTAGCCAGATTATCTAAGGTTCGAGCAGCATCCCACATAGTAGCCCATAAGAAACAAGAGACTTTTGAAGGTATGACATCATTCCAAATCAGTTTGGGTTTAGTGAAGTCGATACGGTCGGTAGAGACGTTCCTGTTTTGCAGTTCATAGCAGGAACTAACTGTAAACATACCTATTTGCGATGGAAGCCATGATCTGCTGTCTTCTTGATTTGATAGAATATCTGGATTACCAATATCTCCCGACAATTGAATTGCTTCATTAATCTCTTCTTGTTTCAAACATCTTTTGAATTGAAGGTTCCACGCCGAATTAGAACTCGCCCAAGAAATGACTTCTCCAATTGATGCTTCCTTTGCTTTACCGAGTTTCCACAAACGGGGATACTTAGTGCGTAAAGGTAACAAACTACACCAACAATCACTCAAAAAACTAGTTTTGAGCCCATTGTTGACAGAAGTGCGGGTGTTTTGCTGAATAAGAGGTAGAGCTTCCATAATACCTTTCCACAAACCCATGCCATGAGCTGTAGAAACCTTTTTCGAGTACCAAACTTCTTAATTACCTCCATGCTTGTGGTGAATAATTTTCTTCCACAACTGGTCCTTTTCAGAACCATATCTCCATACCCACTTAGACAGCAGAGCCTTGTTTGAAATTTTAATATTTTTAATGCCTAAACCACCCATCTTCTTCGACTTGCAAATCTTGTCCCAACCCACCCAATGCAAAGTCTTATTCTCTGCAGTATCCCCCCATAAAAAATTCCTTAAAATCCTTTCAATTCCCTTGGCCACTGAAACTGGAATAACAAATAGTGACAATATATAGATAGGAATACTTGCTAGAGTACTCTTAATAGGTACTAATCTGCCACCTCTTGTTAGGTATTTCTTTTTCCAGTTAGCAAGTCTTTTCTCTATTTTCTCAATAATAGGATCCAAGATTAATGTTTGTCTTGCCTTTGCACCAAGAGGAAGACCTAAATAAGAAAACGGAAGTTCACCAATGGCACATCCTAAAATAACTGCTGCCTGCACTCCCAGTTCTTTGTCTTGAGGGTTATTACTAATAACTATAAGGCTACTCTTTGCTAGATTCACTTTTAAGCCCGTTATAACCTTGAAACACAAGAGAATAGTTTTCAAATTCTGCACTTCCTCCACACTTGCGTCCACGAATAGCAAAGTGTCATTTGCGAATTGCAAATGAGTAACACTTTCACTATTTTTCTTCACTTGAAAACCACTGATGAGCCCCATCTCTTTTGCCTTCTCCAAAATCTTAGATAGAATTTCAGCAACCATGAGAAAGAGAAAGGGAGACAGGGGTTCCCCTTGTCGCAAACCCTTCGAACTCTTTAATTTATCAGTAGATATCCCATTTATTAACACCGAGGAATGAGTACTGTTGAGGAAACCCTTAATCCACCTTCTCCAGATCCCGCCAAACCTAAATCTTCCCATCATATAATCCAAACAGCCCCAATTAACTCTATCGTAGGCTTTCTCTATATCTATCTTACATATGATACCTGCTTTACCTTGTTTTAATCTCGAATCAATGAGTTCATTTTCCACCAAAACACTATCTAAAATTTGTTTATCTTTCAGGAATGCTCCCTGACAGTTAGAAATAATCTTTGGAATGACAACCTTGGGGTCTATTAGCTATAGACTCTCTTTTTTAGGCACGCTCAGATTCTACTGCCAATGATGCTTGATCAAGGATTAAATGCCAGGTTTCTAGTAGAAAAAGGAATTGGTCTTGAAGTTGACAGAAATGAAGATGGTTCTTTTAGAACGCGCGATTGGGGGATATGAATTACTAACTCCATCCAATAGTGTCCGCTAAGGGGTGTTACTTGGGGGCGTAAATACTAAAATACCCTTCCATCTAAATTAAAATTTAAAACTAAAAATCAAAATCAAAAGCAAAATCAAAATCAAAATCAAATCCTAACAAGTTGTTAAAGATATGTTAAATTTAATTGTTGTTGAGCAAAAAGAAGAAGAAGAAGAAATGGCTTCATTGAGAAGGTACATGATACCCAATCATATTTAAAGTGTTGTGGTTGTTTTAAAACTTCGTTTGGGTTAGAATCATATTTCAGATTCAGTTTCAATCCACTCCTGGCTTGTGTTCATGATGAATACCCTACTGTTTTACCAGAGAGGCAGTTGCGAGATCCATAAAGACTGTAATGCTAGAGCCAAAGGGGAAAAAACTTCGATTAAAAGAAATTCAAATAGGTGAAAGCATTTTCTCAAACCATGGTCTTCACGAAGAATACATAGTGAAGTTTATTTCAGGATTAGATCAGTTGCTAAGTTAAGAGTAATGTCAATCATGCAGATGCCTCTCTAGTATAGAGTGGTGACATGGCCGGGGTTGATATCCACGACCAATATCAATGCATACCGGTTGTTTTTTTGCATTTCGAAACGCTTTTACACAGTCAAATAAAGGTCGTGCTTAGTAAGAAAATAAAACCTTTTGAGATACAACAATTCTAGAGGGACCGAGATTGGCAAACATTGTCAAAACCGATAGCTGATAGGAACAAAAACTGTTAGTGGGCCCTGGCCCCTGAAAATTAGCAGGGGGTCATTTATTGTGTGTCTGTTGGTTTCTGGGATGTTTGCTTTTCTCGGTTCATTTAGCATTTTTGTTGAAGATATCCTATTGTAACATGTTCTCCCAAACAAATGATTAAAATTGGTTTGTTTCTCATCGGTACAATTGTGGAGTAAGTTGTTGCTCATTTTTTCATACATGAAACAACTTGGGACACCCAAGACATTTCTATCCATTTCCAAACCCATGACTCAATATAGAAAATATTCATCTAGTTTTTTTCTTTTAAAAAAATAAATAAATATGATTACAGCGAAAAAAACAAAATGCCAGTCCAAAAAGGACTAGCAAACACCAACAGTAATCCCAACAGACTAGACTTACTAGGCCCAGAAATAACAAAATTAAAAAAATATATAGAAAATTAGAAACTGTCAGATGGCCATTCCATTCAAGTCAGCGAAGGTCTAGAATGAAATTGTAGCAGCTGACTTCTTTGAAGAAGTGGTCCCTTCTTTGCAAAATGATCCACAGAGAAATTGATTTCTCTAAAACTATGCCTTAATTGAGTTGAATTGTTGGAATCTCATTCGAAATGTACTTCCACCTAGCTTGAACAAACAAAGCAATCTTATTGAGTTAAACATATTGACAACTGAAAATGCAGGGGATACCAAATGTACCCAACTGTTTCGTTCGGCAACCTATATAGACAAAACTTAATACAATAGCAAGTAGATCAACTGAATGATCCTTGACAATATGTATATAGAGTTTATATCTCAACCTCTAATCAATCAGTATGTGTATAGACACAAGTTCCGTGAAACTGATTGTTAAGCAGAGTACTTGGACGATCTCAAAAATCAATGTCCCAGATCATCTTTCAAGATACGAATTCTACAAGAAACAAGTCTCGTAATCGATTATAATTACGCAGACGTATCTACTTAGATTGAATACGTACAAACCTGTGCAAATCCAATTATAAAGATGAACAATATAATGTGGAAAAGCAAAAACACAAGACACGGGAAATTTTGTTAACGAGGAAACCGCAGTAGCAGAAAAGTTACAAGTAACATCCAATTTCAAGAAAATATATTTGACCTTAAATAAATAAATTATCTAAATTCATATGATTTGCTTGCACCTGAATTTATTCAATTGTACCATGTAAAAGTTACAAACTAGCTAGTATTAACGTACAATATATTTAAAAGGCAAAAACAACTATAATATAGAAATGAACATTACTTTCTTACCCAACAAGCAGGGATGATATCACAGTTTAACAACGTAGACAAAAAAGACAAAAAGAAGAATTTTTTTTTATAATTATAACATTCATTAAATGTGGTATATCTTTATTAATCTAGTAGGCGACCGTGGATTAGCTTCTATTCATTTTACTGAAATCAAATAAAACAAAATAACATGTGGTTGTTTCTTTTTTGCCAAATATAACACTCGTATTCAATAAATATATGAAACTAATTCTATTGCATAAAGAGAGACAAGGTTTTCACCCTAGGCATTCTTTCACCTAAAAGAAATGTCATGTTTTACATTAACATGTGTTTAACATACATGAGATACATTCTCATAATTAAGATAATACTAGTGTATTTAATAAATACATTAATTTAATATTGATACTTTACTCGCGCTTGTCATGATCTATTAAGATTTTGTAGTAATTGTGCGTATAATTACATATAATGTATTATATATCATATTATTCCTTCCAAATTCAACGATCCCAGATCTTTGTTGGATTTTTTTATGGGTATTATAAAGATTTGCATGCATCTGTAAATAAGTTTTACTGATAAGAGTGTGGAAACTTCGTACCAACCCTGAAATATTCAATCACATATGAAAAGTACGAGGCAAGAGTTATGCCATCAAGAAAATGAACTAATTAGCGCGAAGAAATAGTTAACGCAATTGAAGAAGCTTATTGCAGGACAAAAGTTGTTGTCGCAATTAGATCGATTAAAAAAGCCGTTTAAAGACAGGAAATCGGTTCAAGTTAGTGTTGATACTGGTCTGGTTAGTTTGGGAAACACGTGCTACATGAATTCTGCATTGCAATGCCCGAATGTTGCTCCTCAGTTGAAATCGGAGCTGAAAGTAAGTTTTTTCCATGCATTTGCATTTTTTTTATTCCCAAGAGTTTCTTTTAATTACTTTTCTTTCGGTTAGGTATCATGGTCGTAGAAAGCTCAATGACTCTTCCCATCTCCTCACTGTGGCAACTCGGAATCTTTTTGCTGAGCTAGATCGCACGGAGAAACCTGTCTATCTGAGGCTGTTTTGGAAGGTGAGTTTTTATTGAACTTTTTTCTTCATCATCATCTTATGTCGCTCGTACATTAATTAGCAAGAGTATCAACATTCTAAGATTTTTGTGATTTTAAAATGGTTTTGCATTATGTGATCAAGTTAGTGTATATCTTAACAATGTTCCATTAGCTTAACTTACTCATATAAGATTTTTGTGTTTTTAAAATGGTTTTGCATTATGTGATCAAGTTAGTGTATGTCTTAACAATGTTCCATTAGCTTAACTTGCTACTAAAATGATCAAGACCCTGTCATGTCCCTTGTAGTAGTTAGTATTCGAGCACCCTTAAGCATGTTTAGTATTTCTGATGTTATTATTAAAATTGAACACCATCACCGTCAAGGATAAATACCCAATCCTTGTGAGTAGATGAACTGTTGGATAAGTTGCACGGAGCCTAAATTTTCTCAAAGCTAGACCTTCGAGCTGGTTATTATCAAATTCGATCCATCCTTTCCAGATGTGCACAAAACTTCTTTTTTCACACACCATGGGAACTATGAGTAGAGTTATGACCTTTGGATTAACTGATGCCCCAAGAAAATTTCAATCTCTCATGAATGAAACCTTCAGGCCATACTAGAGGAAGTTTATTCTTGTGTTCTTCGATGATTTCTTAGTATATAGCCCTGAGTCGTGACTTAATTAACATCACATTGTAGGCACTTTCATGCTTCCTTAACTATTGTTCAGCAACATTATTCGTTGGAAAACGCTTAAAGTGTGCCTTTGGACAGCACCAAATTGAATATTTGGGTCATATAATAATCAAGGATGGAGTAGCTGCTGAACCTTCAAAGATTGAGTGTATGGTTAATTGGCCTCAACCCATTACCTTAAAGGCGCGAGAGGGTTTTTACGACTGACAGTGTTATGGACTTATTTGCAAGCCTTTAAAAGATATATTGAAGAAAAATAGCTTGAAGTGGAGTCCGGAATCTGAGTTAGCTTTTGAGCAGTTGAAGTAAATGGTTGGTTATCAAGTGTTTGATAATAATGGAGCAGTTGCGTATAAACTTCACCTACCACCTACCTCGAACAATCACCGAGTTTTCCATGTTTCATAATTGAAGAACAAGGTGGGAAAAGAAATAATAGTGCAGTTTTTTATTCAAACTACCACTTTCTTTAAAATAATACTAGTAACTGCAAAACTACCATAAGCATTCCAAAATTATTCTCTCGTACTGTTGTGAATGCTCTCACTTCCCTTGCTTATAATTTATTTTGCCAGCACATATATACTTATATGATGTATGAAACGAAATAAATCGGTAAAGGATGCATCATATTCTTCCATTGAAATAAAATGGTCGATAACAAAATTTAGCTTAAGCTAATATAAAAATATATATTACCATAAAGTAGCAGAGATATTATACAGACAACACAAAAGTCACTTTAAATATATGCCAACAACATTAGGTTCACATGTAGGTTACTTGTTATCCGATATCAGAATGCAACTTAAAAGTTTATTGAATGATATAAATATTACCTCCAAAATCAAGGATCATTACTAGTTTTATTGGGGATACGCATCATCATGTAGCTGCTGGGAAGTATAATCACCAATATTTATTTTCTCGATGTCAACTGGCCCAATTGGTTTTGTATCTTCTTCCCCTAATTCTTTCAACAAAAAGAAGGTGTTTCTGTGAGGGGATACTTCAAGCGAACCCTTAAACTTAACAAGCCATTTTTGAAGTTTTTTTATTTTACTTACCAACGTAAGTTAAAGCAGGGTTACCCTTCTTCGTAACGGCAATGATATGCTTTTGTCAATTGTAAACTCTTTACTCCAACCCAATTATTGATGACAACGTCCATATGGATCTTTCATGTCACAATTATTATCATTTTTCTTTATAAATATCCATATGTCATAATATCAAGATCCTTGAACAACTAGACGTGCATCATAAAACACAAACCCGTTAAAAAACCATACCTTATTCTCATTCCAATCACTACCTGGTGGCGAAGTAGGCAACAAAATAGTTTCACAAAATATTTCCTCCTCCACATCGAAGGTGATAGTCATGTTTAATTTCTTGTCGAACCAATAAAGGACCCCATTTACAAAGATACCTTGCAACCATTCTTTGGTTGGATATAAAATCGAATTTCTCAAGTTTTCTCCATTAACTAGCTAGAGTGTAAGATGGCTTTTGTATATTCCTATCTAGAATAAAAAACAAAGCTTGGCTAAGTTAGGTTAGATAAAGAGCGGCCGAGATTTATTTATGAGGGATAAATCTACGGCTGTGGTTTTTTCAACTAACCATTATAAATACTTTATTAATTAGTGTCCTATTAATTGCTCATGATGAATGATTAATTAATTTTTCCTGATAAATGTTCATTTAATGAATCTAATAAATATATATTTTTATTAATAAATAAGTTTATTAAAAACTATATATATATTGATCGGTAAAACAATTGGTGCTGGCGAGTTTTGAACTCAGGTAACTGGAATCATCACTCAATGACTTTACCACTGTACTACAATGACCCCGGTTAAAAATTATATTAATAATTTTTAATAGTGGTAGTGAAAGAAGCAGTGGGTGGTGGAAACAGTGGCGAGTATTTGTGAGTGGTGGAGGTGGTAACATTACTGGTGGTGGAAAAAATAGTGGGCGTGGCTGATTTTTACGTACGGTGGTGGATATTAGTGAATAGTAGTGTACAATAATAGTTTTGTGTCTTTACAAAATGGGCAACATTTTATTGTGATAGATGTAGTTGGCTGTTTTTAGCACAACTGGTAAGGACAAAACACAAATATTTTGAGGAGGATACTAAATCATATAAGACAATATGATCATGACCGCTGGATCACCCAAATGGGATCCCAGCTATTTATAGTACCCGATCGAATAAATCACGGTTTTTAGTATTAAAATAAAATTGATTATATTTCCAAAATACAAAACATTGTTTGGACAAGTTGGGCTAGATAAAGAGCGATCAAATTTATACTTGCAGAACATAAATCTACCGCTATAAATGATCACGTTTAATTAAAATTTAATAATAAATGTTCAATTGATATTTCATAATAAATATTTCTTTAATTAATCAAATGAATATATTTTTGTTGATACATAATAAATTTATTTGATATTAACCATATCAGTAAGCATTAATGGTGGTTGTGATGGTGGGCAGTGGTGGGGATAATGGTGGTGGGTATTGGTGAGACTGGTGGAGTGGTGACGATAATGTGGTGGTGGAAGAAGTAGTGGTAGTAGGGTGAGAAAAGGGGTCCTAATATGGGTAAATTAAGCACTAATGGTGGTTGTGATGGTGGGTGGTGGTGGTGGATCGGCGGTGGGGATAATGGTGGTGGGTATTGGTGAGACCGGTGGAGTGGTGACGATAATGTGGTGGTGGAAGAAGTAGTGGTGGTAGGGTGAGAAAAGGTGTCCTAAGATAGCTAAATTATTTAGTCACCCTTGGTTAATTTTTCTTTATTTTGTTTTAATTTGATTTTAGTTTTCAAATTACTTTTTTTTTTAAAATTAAAACAATTTTTAAAGGCCAGATTTTTCCAAAAAAGAAGATGTTATGATTTTAAGATTTGCCGGGTAGGGGGCAGGAAGAAAAATAAAACCTATAAAAAAATTGACCAAACACAAGGCTACACGCGAATTAATTGTAATCGGTTCAGTTTCTCACATCTCTCTTTATTCCCCCTTTTTGTCATGGTTTCTGTTTCTGTCATTATTTCTCCCCTACTTCATGGGATTATGCAAGGCTACGCGTGAATTAACTGTATTCGATTCAGTTTCTCACATCTCTCTTTATTCCCCTTTTTTGTCATGATTTCTGTTTTTGTCATTTCTCCCCAACTTCGTGTAATTATGCATGCTTGAGAAATAGTTCATGATAATAGGTAAAGAGACAAGAAAAGAAATGGATCAAGAATTAAATATTATTATAAATTTTAGGAAAATGAATAAACACAAATCTATTTAAATTGGGAACCCAACAATTTATATCAAAGAGAAAAATTAAATTCTAATGCTAACAGATTTTGCAAGATTAATGTAATTGATTTTAAAGTAATTTTAGGTGTTTTTAGTTTTGTTACAAGTTTGGTAAATGACCTTTGATGATATTTTTTTGAAGTAGTGAACGAAGTAATGTTCTACTGCCCATAGGATTTTCTCTAACGATTAACTATATTTGTCCCAAAGGGTTGTATGACTTACATACACAATATTAAAAGATTCGAGGATAAGGACATGTTTGTTAACCAACTCCTCAAAACATTTAAACCTGGATCGATCGGTTTGATTCTTCTCAGACAATTATGACTCGTTCTGCAAGTCATCTAGAAAGTTCCAGAACTTCCTCTAACTGTCTTGGCCAACAAGTACCCTAGACACTTCCAGAAAATTCCTCTAGTCCTTATGGAACTAACCAAACAAAAAAAGGTACAAGAGACCAAGCCCAAGAAATGAGTGTATTGGCCAAGCCCACAAAGTGAGGCGGAAAAATCCGTCAGAGCTATTGAATTGGGCGGAAACATCTTAGCCCAGCTAAAGAATCGGCTAACTTGTAATTCGACTCGGTCTGGCTTGGCTAAGCTAAGGTGCATTTATGCTGCAGTGTAAATGAGGAGGACTATAGAAACAAGTTGAGCCGCGAAGCACAGGAACATCCCCTCTATAGCCGGACGGAGTTTGGTCCGGCCGCGGGCAATGGCCTCCGGACTTGGCCTCTAGACTTGGTCGCCGGAGAGCTACCGCCAGAGAAGATGATCGCTGCCGTAAAAGATGACCAGCCCCGGTGAAGATGACTGTGACGGATGCTGACTTCATGATGATGTAGTCGGATGATGTCATGTTGATGTTGTTGACGGTGAAGATAATGGCGTCATGGCGACGGTATAACGGATGACCCGGATTTGCTTCTTTGTTACTGGAGTTACAAATATGCTGACGACTAGCGGAAACGGAATATTCTGACGGCGTCACAACCGCAACGAAATATACTGAGAATATGTTGACGGCGTTACAGTAGTAATGGAATATTTTGTTTCCCTAACAGAATATGCTGACGATGACATAACTGTGCTGACGTCACTGCAGCAGAAAAGTTGGTTGTTCTTTCTGCCGGCGTTGTGCCCGCCGTGGCAATGGTGATGTGGCACCTCCTTGCCTTGACCTGGATTTTTTCACATGGGCTTCTATATTTAGCGCTTGTAAGGCCCAGTTAATCCATACTAGGCTAGTAAGAGGAGCATATTAAGCCCAAATAAACCAATTTTTTGTGTAAAATATTACGGTAGAAATAACAGGCATCTGAATCCCGTGTGTTGTAGCTAGAGGAAGATCCAAGACATACTATCTGCACAACGGTTAAACTGACATCTCGTCTCAAATTAACTGTTCATATACGCATCTTTTTTATTCTGGGCATAACTCTAGAACCTGGCAAGTCATGTTCAAGCCGTGATTCTTATACATTTGTGCCGCTATCTCACTCATAAATGAGGCTTGATATTGTTTTCCCTAATGAATGATACATTCCAATTTCCACCGTGTTCCTGCTCTCT
This sequence comes from Papaver atlanticum, assembly GCA_023531105.1. Classification (NCBI taxonomy): domain Eukaryota; kingdom Viridiplantae; phylum Streptophyta; class Magnoliopsida; order Ranunculales; family Papaveraceae; genus Papaver; species Papaver atlanticum. Next base: position 407,403 of record JAJJMB010004025.1, read on the forward strand.
TTTCAAAAGTTTTTATCATAGAGCTCTTTCTGTCCATAAACATGTTGTGCATCTTCGTTACGGACCCTTTGTGCACTATCACCTTTGCAAAGTTTTTGTACGTTTGGAAAATGCACATTGAAACAGCTTAAAAACTTAATTTAAGCTCGGATGATAATTAAGTTCAGCTAAAACCAAAATGTATTTTCAACTTAAATTAAGTAGAACTTAATTTTAGCTTGAACAACTTAACTATATATGCTAATCTTAGCAATTAGTACACAGCCAAAATGAAAAATTCCAAAAGAGATACTTAAGCCGGAACTAACCACTTGCACCCGTAACTCAAGAAAACACATGGGTGAATTGAATGATGAAGTTTGTTCCAAGAATATACAATAAAAGATGAAATATCTGGCCTTCAGTAAAGGTGTGATTCATGCATGTTTTATTATTTAAAAACTTTTGAAATCAGCGAGTAAATCAGTTTTCCTAATGCAAAATCTCAGGGATAATAGCGAAAGCCACCATTTGATACAAAAGAACAGCTCCACCACCAGCTTGAGAAAGGTAGTATTTTTTAGACCAGGATTTTATTCATTGGTCCACGGAGTTGTCCTACATAAATTAAGCCAATTATCATACGTGATCACATTTTGTAAAATAATCATTTCAGGCAAAGGCAGACAATTTCTTTATTGATGTAAAAGCAAAGGCACTCCAAAACCGCGTAAATAAGGCACAGACACTTGCGTTTTAGCTAAATGTTATTATAACATAGCACACATGAGTGACTAGCTTATTATATTCATACAAGAACTGCAATAATTGATGTTATAAGAATCATTTTCCATATGCAAACTTCTACAACAAACCTGTAGTTCATCAAACCTGCATTTTCCAATGGAGATTAAAGAAAATCAATATCACATAGTATTGTTTCCATGGTTAGCGTTCGGTCATGTTATACCATTTCTAGAGTTATCTAAGAGTTTAGCTTCAAAAGGTGATAGCATTCAAATATCTTTCATATCCACCCCAAATATTATCAAAAGATTACCATCAATCCAGCCACCAAGTTTGAAGAGTCGTATCAATCTCATACCGATTGATTTGCCGTCGGTCGATAACTTACCTGCAGGTTGCGAAGCAACTGTGGATCTTAAAGATGAAGAGCAAACTCAGTATCTTAAGAAAGCGTATGATGAATTACAAGCGCCGGTGGAAATGCTTTTGAACCGGATCAAACCAGATTTGATAATATATGATCTTATCAACTGCTGGATACCGGAAGTAGGAACTAAACTCGATATTCCTACTGCTTTTTTCAGTGTGTATTCAACCCCAATGCTTGCTTATGCTGGACCTCCATCGGAATACAAAGAATCAAATAGCAATCACCGACGAACCCCTCAGGATTTTGCGCAAGTACCGGAATGGATTTCTTTTCCTTCGACTGTTTCGTATCAATTTCATGAAGCTGTTATTATCAGCAAACATATTAACAATCCAGACATAACTGGACTGTCCACAGGTCAAAGACATGCAAAAGCTGTGGGAGGTTGTAACTTCATTTTAGCAAGAAGCTGTATAGAACTTGATGGAGACTATTTGAATCTACTCCGAGATTTCTTCCAGAAACCTGTTATTCCAATTGGTTTGCTACCACCTCCTGCACAGCGTTTAGTGACGACGACTTCTAATGGTTCAGCTAAGAATTCTGATTCTGAGATATTCTTTTGGTTAGAAAAACAACAACCAAAATCCGTTGTTTTTGTGGGATTTGGAAGTGAATACAAAATGAGTATTGATGAAATTCATGAGTTAGCATTTGGATTGGAACTGTCCGAGTTACCGTTCTTGTGGATATTACGGAAACCAGACGGAGTAGATGAATCAAGTCTATTACCTTCTGGTTTTGAGGATAGAACCAAAGGTAGAGGCTTTGTGTGCTTTGGATGGATTTCACAGGTAAAAGTTTTAAGTCATACTGCAATTGGAGGGTGTTTGTATCACTCTGGATGGGGATCTATTATAGAGACTCTCTTTTTTGGTCATGCTCAGATTCTACTGCCAATGATGCTTGATCAAGGATTAAATGCCAGGTTTCTAGTAGAAAAAGGAATTGGTCTTGAAGTTGATAGAAATGAAGATGGTTCTTTTACTAGAGAGGCGATTGCAAGATCCATAAATACTGTAATGGTAGAACCAGAGGGGCAACAACTTCGATTAAAAGCAATTCAAATGGGTGAAAGCATTTTGTCAAACCATGGTCTTCACGAGGAATACATAGTAAAGTTTATTTCAGAATTAGATCAGTTGCTAAGTTGAAAGTAATGTGAATTATGGCAGATGCCTCTCTAGTATAGAGTGGTGATGTCGCCGGGGTTGCATTGATATCCACAATCAATATCAATGCACACCTGTTGTTCTTTTGCATTCTGAAACGGTTTTACATAGTTTATTAGTAAGCAAAATAAAACTTTTGAAGATATCCCAAGTTCTCCCCAACAAAATGAATAAAATTGGTTGTTTTCTTTCTCATTAGAATAATTGTGACTTCCGACATCAAACACAAAACAAGCATTTGAATTTTGTGTCAGTAAGAGGTGGTAATAGTTGCAGGTACTAAAACTGAGCTGATAACAACAAAGAGTTGTGTTGCAACTGCCAAACCTATGAGCACAAAACAAGCATCTCAATTCTTTGTGGTGCAAAAGTTAACAGTTCTATATATTTTCCCCACACCACTTAGTTTGAGTAAGTTGTTGCTTCATTTTCGCATACTTGCAACAACCAAGAAATACTCTCTGCACAACAGTTAAACTGACATCTCATCTCAAATTAACTGTTCTTAAATGCATCTTTCTTTTTTCATTCTGGGCACAGCTTTAGAACCTGGCAAGTCATGTTTAATCCGTGAGTCTTATACATTTGTTATCCTTAAGGAATGATACATTCCGATTTCCACCGGGTTCCTGCTCTCTTTTCATAACATTTTTTTTTTATCATGGAACTCTCTCTCTGTCTAAAAACAATTTGCGTATCCTCGTTATGGACCCTTTGTGCACTTTCACCTTTACCATGTTTTGGTACTTTCAACAAATGCACATTGAAACAGCTTACACAAATTAATCCAAGCCCCGTTGATAATTAGGTAGAAATAATAGCTAAAATATGCTAATCTTAGCAAGTACTAGTACCCAACCAAAATGAAAAGGTTCCATAAGAGATACTTAAAAGTTGCGATGTCTTAACATGCCCTTAAGAGATCGTAGACCCCGCAACTAACCACTTCCGATTGGTGATTCATGGGTGAATTGCATGATCAAGTTCTTCCAAGTTCCAAGAATACAAAATAAAAGATGAAACGTCTGGCCATTAGAATGTTTGTGGGATCCCAAACAATGACTGTATTAATACTGGATTGAGTGTGGTTGATAAATGACGGAGGGAGCTTTGAATGATGTGGTTGGGGAATGAGCCAATCACTTGCTATCAATAGCAATTGTAGTACGCATTCAGAAGCCACATGGATTATTAATTGAATCTTTATTTGCGATTGTTATAAAGACTAGATTGTAAAATCTTTATTTGGTTGTTATAAAGACTAGATTGTAGCACGGGCATTTTATTTTGAACGCGTGATTGGGAGAATGTACAACTAATTGGAGGATAGAGGAAAATGACAAAAACCGGATCCAAATATCAAATCAGGGTCATCTCTTATCTAAGTATTTTACCTAATTCCTAATTTACCCCTCACTAATCAGGTTTAGTGTTTAATTATAACTAGTACAACCGTTGCCACGGTGGGAGGGCCGACCGAAGAAAAATCTGAAGATGGGGTTTGTCTGCGACTGCTTTTGCCCTGTTTCAGAAAAAGTGATACTTTCGCCTTGTTTCAGAAAAAGTGATACTTTCGCCTTGTTTCATAAAAAGTGATACTTTCGCCCCGTTTTGGAAAAAGTGATACTTTCGCCCCGTTTCATAAAAAGTGATACTTTCGCCTTGTTTCATAAAAAGTGATACTTTCGCCCCGTTTTGGAAAAAGTGATACTTTCGCCCCGTTTCATAAAAAGTGATACTCTCGCTCCGTTTAAGAAAAAAAGATACTTTCGCTCCGTTTCAGAAAAGTGATACTTTAGCCCCGTTTCAGAAAAACTGATACTTTCCCCCGTGTCATAAAAAGTGATACTTTCGCTCTGTTTTTCAGAAAAAATGATACTTTTGCCCCGTTTCATAAAAAGTGATATTTTCGCTCCGTTTCATAAAAAGTTATATTTTCGCCCCGTTTCAGAAAAAGTGATACTTTTGCCCCGTTTCATGAAAAGTGATACTTTCCCCCGGTTTCAGAAAAAGTGATACTTTCGCTCCGTTTCAGAAAAACTGATACTTTCCCCCCGTTTCAGAAAAACTGATACTTTCGCCTTGTTTCAGAAAAAAGTGATACTTTCGCTACGTTTTAGAAAAAGTGATACTTTCGCCCTGTTTCATAAAAAGTGATACTTTCACCTTGATTCAGAAAAAGTGATACTTTCCCCCGTTTCATAAAAAGTGATACTTTTGCTCCGTTTCGGAAAAACTGATACTTTCGCCCCGTTTCGGAAAAAGTGATACTTTCGCCCCGTTTAAGAAAAAAAGATACTTTCGCTCTGTTTCAGAAAAAGTGATACTTTAGCCCCGTTTCATAAAAAGTGATACTTTCCCTCGTTTCATAAAAAGTGATACTTTCGCTATGTTTCAGAAAAAGTGATACTTTAGCCCCGTTTCATAAAAAGTGATACTTTTGCCTTGTTTCAGAAAAAGTGATACTTCCCTCGTTTCATAAAAAGTGTTACTTTCGCTCCGTTTCAGTAAAAGTGATACTTTTGCCCCGTTTCATAAAAAATGATACTTCCCCCGTTTCAGAAAAAGTGATACTTTCGCTCTGTTTCATAAAAAGTGATACTTTCTCCCCGATTTTGAAAAAGTGATATTTTCGCCTTGTTTCAGAAAAAGTGATACTTTCTCCCCGTTTCAGAAAAAGTGATACTTTCGCCCCGTTTCACAAAAATGATATTTTCGCCTTGTTTCAGAAAAAGTGATATTTTCGTTTCGTTTCAGAAAAAGTGATACTTCGCTTTGTTTCATAAAAAGTGATACTTTCGCCCCGTTTCAGAAAAAAAATACTCTCTCCCTGTTTCAGAAAAAGTGATACTTCCCCCGTTTCATAAAAAGTGATACTTGCGCTCCGTTTCAGAAAAACTGATACTTTCGCCCCGTTTCATAAAAAGTGATACTTTCCCCTGTTTCAGAAAAAGTGATACTTTCGCTCCGTTTCAGAAAAAGTGATACTTTCGCTCTGTTTCAGAAAAAATGATACTTTCGTCCCGTTTTACAAAAAATGATACTTTCGTCTTGTTTCAGAAAAAATGATATTTTCTCCCGTTTCAGTAAAAACGATACTTTCGCCCCAAATCATAGTAATTAGATATTTAAATAATTATAAAAATTGGATTAAAAGGGAGGGATACTTCCGTCAAATAAAAAACTAACCAAAAATTTCGGGAGGGAGTTTTATCAAATCTTTTTATGAAATTGTTCAATTTTGTTAGGTTTCATTTGACAAAAAAGTGGCCATAAAAGGGACTCCCACACTACGGGCCCGTTGGGCCCTCCGGTCGGTCGGCCCAATTAGGAAAATTTTAAGTATTTGTTAAAATATTAGTGTGTGTTTTTATTTGTATTTGGGTGAGTGAGATGAGAGTAGAAGGAGGGAAAAAATATTTGAGAAGGAACTTTTTTTGGGTAAAATGGAAGATGATTGTGAAGAGAGAATTGCTGCTGCTGAATCTTTAGCTCAGCTACAACAAGGAGCATATCTTGAATCTTCAGCCAATGACAACAACTCACAATTGCAACTCTTTGTTGAGCCAACACCCTTGAATGATGATTTTTACGAGCATGGAGAGTTTTTTAAAGAACCTACACAAGAGAGTAAACTTGCACAACGTACAAGCATCCCCAACACACATGTAAAGCTGCTAAGAGGTTGAAATTTTGATTTTTTTTCTTTGAATCCACCATTTTTGCAGCTGAAAAAGCTCTGTGCCGGCATGGATGTTGTATGAATACAATGCCGGAAGCTGCTCTACCGGCATAGTATTTATACTACGGCCATGCTGGCAACTCGATATCCCCCAATTTGAAACCAAAACCGGCATAGTATTCAACCAAAAAACTATGCCGGTACAAAAGTTACTTTTTACCTACCACGGAATATTCTCCGGAATATGCTACCGGCATGGTTAAATTCAAAGGTTACCATGCCGGTACTGCATGAAAAACATACAGGAAGAAGTGCCTTCCAAAGCTAAAAACCTGCATACTAGATTAATTAACTACCACACCGGAACTGTGTACCGGCGTGGAACAGTAGATGATGGCAATGCCGGTACATCCACCGGCATTGTTCATGTTTAACGTTACTATGTCGGTACCTACACAAAAAAAAATACAGGAAGCAGTGTTTTCCAAAGCTAAATCCCGGCATGGTATATTAATTATGGGCTACGCCGGAAATCTGAAACGTCGTGGAACCATAGATAACGAGCATGCCGGCACTTCTGTTTCCGGCGTTGATTTCAAATGAAATATGTATGCCGGAAAGAGTTTCAAATTTGGACTTCAGTTTTGGTTCAGTTCGACCATGCCGGAACATTGTTCGAGCATGCCGGAACTGTGGTCCGGCATAGTATTTTAATTTATTTTTGAACTAATTTATTTTCTTTTCATTCGATCCTTAGGTTGTCACATATATTGATCCAACAAATGCAAAACCGCTTGGTCGGGATACGTTGGAATACTATAAAATGCTTCTGGTATGTTAGTATCTTGAACTTTACTAATGGATTGCTTGTAATGAACCTTATAATCTCCCATTGTTTGCAATGTAGGGAATAAAATCTCCAGAGGAAGCAATTGCTTGGGCTAAAGAGACGGATCTTAAGAACATGTGTGTGTTGGTGAGGAATACCCAACGTTCAAATAATCGTTTTGAGATGGTTTGCGAGAGAAGTGGGGTATACAAGGAGAAGAATAGCCACAAGAGAAAGGGTTATGTATATCCAAAAAAGACTAATAGGGTATACAAGACTCGTACGAGGAAGGATAATTGCCCCTTTAAGCTTGTATTCCATCTAAGAGACAAGGACAATGAATGGGATTGTACGGTGTGTTTCGGCCGCCATAACCATCGGGATCCGAAAGATTTTGTTGGTCACTCCCTAGTTGCGAAGCTAAAACCTCATGAAATGGAGGATGTAAAGAGATTGACCAAAGCACTTATCAAACCGAGACAAATTCTTAGAGGCTTCAAGGAAAAGGATCGGACGAATGTGTCTTCTCTAAGTACAATTTATAGAGCACAATCAAGTATTAGGAGGGTTGAATGGGAAGGGAGGATCGTTATGCAAGAATTTGAGAAGATAGTTTGGGATCACAACTACACGCGTATCATTAAAAGAGGGCCGGACAACAAGCCACTTCAAATATTCATTTCGCATCCTTTGCTTTCACAATTGGCTCATACATGTTGTGGTGTTCTTTTGATGGATTCTTTTCGCGTATCATTAAAAGAGGGCAGGACAACAAGCCCATAATCGTGAGTAAATTTGTTAAAAATCTTCAACCACATGGAATCCCCCGAACTTTTATCCATAGTTGAAGGATGAGTTTCGGCGTACCATGCTTGGGTGATTGCTAAATTTTCCTCTGAATCAAACGATGCCATTTGTTGTATGTGGGAGTGGGTTCTATACTAAGCTATTTATAGATGACTCTTCTAGGGTTAAGGGTTTCATAAGTTAAAAGTCTCAAAGATATATATAAGAACACACGAGTTTTGGGCAATTGGGTCTAAGTATTAGCTCTCTTTATATAGAGAAAAACCTCAACGGCTAGTTTTTTTTTGAAATCACATGTGCCGGCATTGAAGTTAATGTGAACTGATTGTCGGCACCAGGTTACGGTGTGGATTATCGTTAAATGTGAATGCCGGTACCTATGAATTTCTTCACAGAGATTGGGCCAAATATGCAGCTAAAACCGGCATTGATTCAACAACAGAGAACAAAGCCGGTACCTGGTTCCGGAAGTGATTATATTTATGCGACTATGCCGGTACAAGTGAATTTCAAAAAAAAAAAAAAAGGGCCCCCCCCCCCCCCCCATTCCTTTGAATTTTTTTACAAAAAGCACCCACCAAATAACAAAAATCCTTCTCTCAAGATAGCAAGCCTCAAAAAATAGATCAATCAAGCACGGTTCAAGCTTCACAAGCGATGGGAGATTCATCAACAATCTCTATTTGAAAACCACCATCAAGCTCTACCTGCAAAGTAAGAAGATTCAACATTACTAAAATATTCTCTACTAGGACGTATCACTAATATAATCTTGTCTTACAGAGTCATCATTGCAGCTGTCAAATTTACAAGTCACCTTCTCATCTAGCCATGGACTGTCCTTTTATTTATTCAAAGCGTAGAAGCTGTGATGGGACACGCCGGTTTTGGATTGCAAAAACTGATGATGCTGAAAATGGAAGAATGTTTCTAAGGTGTTTGAATTACCCAAAGTGCGATGAGTTTCAATGGTTTGACAAAGTTGTTGCACTAGCAGAATCAAGAGAAAACCACAAGGGACAATGCAAGCCTATTGATGGGTGTGATGGGTGTTATATGAAGGGAAAGGAATATGTTTAAAGAGAAGATGAACCAATGAAGATGGTCCTTGACATCGAGATTCCAGACGATGTCTTCGAAGATATTTGCGAAAGGCTCAAAGCTTCCGCAATTGTTGAAAAGGGATGGAAATAGATTATGAGATCATCTTTAACCAAAATTACTCCATTCCATGTTTTTTAGTATGTCTTAATTTAAAGTTTCAAATCCAATGTAATAGATTACTTAGCAATGAAATAAAAGAGCATTCGGAACGGATTAATAATCAATATCTGCATTGTAGTTTTATCCAAACCAATGTCGGATTTATGGAAAAACTATCAAAGTGTAAGAAAATCAGAATTCCGGCATAGATTCAGTTAATATTTCAATGCCAGTACTTTCCATATTCTATACAGGAACTTGGACCCTTTCATCCTCCAATTCCGGCATCGTTGTAGAAAAAACATTCAATGCCGGTACAAGTGGCGGCCTGGAATTATAATTATTTTTACACGCCGGAAACAGTCCCGGCGCTGTAGAACCTACACGTTTCAATGCCGTCACCTATGGTGAAAAGAAAACTTACAAATAAAAACATTTCACTAGAAATCTAAACATGTTCAACATAAACCAAATAACTGGATTGTGCTTAAATGTTCTTAATCCAGGTATCATAAACCAAAAGTAGACCAAACAACTAAAGAGTTAATCATGAGGTACAAACAAAAACAAGTTCGGAATTGTTTAAAACGTAACAACCACCATCCAAATGAAGAAACACAACTAAAGAGTTAACCACTTGGTCTTTTGCTTCTTATGGACCGCAACCTTCCTCGTTTCCCCGAACAAAGCTTTTGCATTTGGGTCTTTAATTTTATCAAGCTTTTCCTCGACTTCCTTCATTTCTTCAAGGGATAGCACCTCTCCTACCTCGTACTTGCAACCAAACATCTTCTTCATCTTGCCAAGCCGATGCCGCTAGTTTCATACATCCAACACATAATTAGTATATATATATGCTAATATAAGATTATGTGTACATTAAACGACTATGGAATTAACAATACTTACTAGCAATCCAAGAGTCTTATTAAGTTGGGCCATTGTAGGTGGTGCCTCTGTAGGAGTTGAAACGGGAGAGTTTTTATGGGGTGGAACTTGGACGTCGTCCGGGAGCACGACAAAAGGATATGACCATTCAAGGTAATTATCAATGTAGGTGGGATCGGATTCATCACCGTTGTTCACAAGATCCCACTTACTAATATCTACCAAACGACTTGGTTCCCTATCCCTCCAATGTGTTGGTTATGGAACTGGATCATACACTACCCTCAACTTTAAGGAAGTTGTAATGCACTCAGCCAAGTCAAGAGCGTAACTTAAAGTAGAGGCTTTCATGAAACAAGGTAATTGCTTATATCCAAGTTGCCGCATCACACATCGAGGATCAGCCATAACGTATCCCTTTGGGTGGAACAACGGTCCATTGTAGAATGCAACGTTATTAAACCTCACAATTTGGTGGTTCTCTCTAATCTCCTTGTAAGGGTCGAACACAACATCTTTGGTAGTCATCGCGTCAAGAGCCAATCTCATATCTATCACTCGACGATTGTTACAGGGCTTCAGAATATTGTTGAACTGGTATCTCTTAACTCTAACCGCCTCGGGTTCGGGAAGGTCTATGATCTTCAAGAAGGGGTAGTCCTTGAACAATGTTTGGAAGTGTTCATAATCCCACACCTATACCAATGTGGAATAATACATATAAGAAGTAGTAAATTTTCTTTCTAAGTTCATAATAAGGGTACATGTGAAAAATATACATAAGAACATAAGTTTAAAAACAAAATTACCTGGAGCAGAGTGAAATTCCAAACAAATTCGTTTGTAACAGCCTTAGAGGCCCTTCTCATCTCCGCCATCAAATGTGCCATTACCATGGTGCCCCAAGAATAGTTATAGACATCTTCCAACGGATCCAGGTATTGAAGGAGGCTTGCACTAACCCTGTTTCCACTAGTGTCAGGGAATACCTTAGTGTCCAAGATGAATAACAGGTACGCAGCGGCTGTATAACGAATTTGTGCAGGGTCCCATCCATCCTTCAAACTTTTTTCCTATGTTTTTTCAAACTTTTCCTTAAGTAGCGTCAGCTTGATTGTCTTTTTCCTACTATCCTTAGATACATAGAAGCTTTCCACAGAAGTTTTATAGTCCCAACCCAACAGCTTGTTAGTCATGGCGTTCAACTTCGACCATTCTAGGTCCGGACACTTATCTCCTTCTACAATTGATTTTCCGATAACATTCAAGCCTAGAATGTTCTGAGCATCATCAGGGATCAAAGTCATCTCCCCAAACGGGAAGTGTATGGTATCAGTTTCACCATGATACCTTTCGACGAAGCAATTGACTGTCACAGAATCACACTTCACATAATTTTCAACCAAAGCATATAGACCAGAATCTCTTACTAATGTTTGGACCTCTTCGAATTCCTTAGACAAATCCCAATGAGACGCGGCTTGGTTTCGGCAAACACGCACAGCCTTCTTATGATCCTATAATTAGGATATAGTACGATTAAAAGATTTTACATAAATGCACAAGATAAAAAATTATTACATAGGTTTGACAGATAATACGATCCCACGTGTCCTTGTAGCCAAATAGAATTCTCGGATCGTCAGCTTCACCCCAAATTCTACCACGATCAAGGTCAGGTATCATGTCATCTACATGAGGAAGGTGGGAACCTTTAACTTTTACTTTGCCCTTGCCTTTTCCTTTGCATTGTGTCGGTTGTTGACTTGGCCAACCAACTTCCTCTACAACTTAGCTTTGGCTTTCTAATTGACTTGGATGAACCTCATTATCTTCCTCCTCACTTTCCTCTTCATCTTGCTCATCGTGCTCAACTGTTCTAGTAGGTTCACGGATTACAAGTCGACTACGGTCACCATGACTCTCCCAAATTATCCCTCTTGTATCAGCCCCCAAATGCTTGTTGCGACCTTGATCTTTCCCTCGAGGAGACAGAGACTGAGGAGTATCAAGACCATCCTTCCTTCTTTTCTTAATGACAGCATCTTTAGTTTTTCCTTTGTTAGCTCCCTTGGCTCTAGCCCTATATCAAAAGACACACGAAATGAATATAAGACAACTCACTTTCATTCTTAATACCGACATAGATTTACGAAAAACAAACTATTTCGGGAAAAAAACGGCATAGTAATTTGGCAAAAACAGAATGCCGGTACATAATTCCGGCAGTGAACAATAACTATCGACAATGCTGGTAATTCCTAGGTTGTTCCTGGATACCAAAAGGGCACTACCGGCACAGATGAAAAAATTCAACTCCATGCCATAACTGGGTATCGGCACACAAGGCAACCTAAAGTCAATGCCGGTACTGATAACAATTTCTAGTGGTTTCCTGGATACCAAAAGATCACTACCGGCATACTCGAATTAATGTAAACCAATGCCGTAACACACTATCGGCATTGTATTCAACCTAATATCAATGTCGGGACAAAACATTCAGCTTCAGGTGTTTCAGTAACTCTATACCGGCATAACATTCATACTAAAATCAATGCCGTAACTATCTACCAGCATTTCCTTCAACCTAAATTCAATGCCGTTATTAAGTACCGGTATTGTATTCATACAAATTTCAATGCCGGAACTCACCGGAACTCAACTGTGTGAGTTAGGGTTCGCGATTCTAACCTAAACCCACTGTTGTAAATCGATTCAAACACTTATAAACTAGTTCAAAATCACTTACCTTCTCACAGAAGCCATGTTTACGAGAAGTTGATTGTCCGAGTTCGCTTCTTCTTCTTCTTCTTTCTCTTGAGCAATCAAAGCAATCCTTTGTTCTAATTTTTGTTGAGCAATCGATTTTTACTTCGATTGGGCATCTGATTTCTTTCTTGGAGGCATGGTTATGATTCGGGTTGGTTAATCGACGAAGAAATTTTTGAATCGACGATTAATCATCGATGAAGAACGGATGAAGAATGATGAAGAAGAAGATGAAAGAAAAAAAAAATCAAAACCTAACCCTAGTGTGCTGGAACTGATTTGAGAGAATGGGGGATAAATGATTTGATTTTTAGATTTTAAGTTTTAGTAGAAAGGGTATTACAGTCTTTTCATAATGTTTTTAATTAACCAAAAGGTATTTTAGTATTTTCATACCCATAAATCACCCCTTAGCAGACACTATTGGTTGGGGGAAGTAATTTATATCCCCCAATTAGTTTCACTATCCCCCAATCGCGCGTTCTTTATTTTCTTTTAACTTGGTGTGTGCGGCGAGGGGTGAGGATGCATTTTTGATTTGGTGTGCGCGGGGCTTCGCTCCTCCCCATGGAGATGTATTTTTGATTTGGTGTGTGCGGGGCTCGCCCCACCCCGTGGGGATGCATTTTTGATTTGGTGTGTGCGGGGCTTCGCCCCTCCCCGTGGGAATGCATTTTTGATTTGTTGAGCGCGGGGATTCACCCGGTAGGGATGCATTTTTGATTTGGTGTGCGCGGGGCTTCACCCCGCCCCGTGGCGATGCATTTTTGATTTGGTGTGCACGTGGCTTCGCCCCGCCCGTGGCGATGCATTTTTGATTGGTGTGTGCGGGGCTTCTCCCCTCCCCGTGGCGATGCATTTTGGATTTAGTATGCGCGTGTCTTCATCCCGCCCCGTGGCGATGCATTTTTGATTTGGTGTGGCGGGGAAATACATTAAATAGGTGGAGAATATGTGTATATTTCATTTAATATGTGATTTTTTCCCCTTTATATATTAATTTGGAAAAAAGAGTCCTTATATGGTAAGTACTCGATTTCCAAATTGAATTTGGACTTTCATAAAATTCCAAACACGGTAAGTTAAATTTTCCTTTTGAGTTTGTAATTTTTAAACCAATCATACATTGCCAAGTGTCCTCACGAATTCCAAATTGAATTTGGTTCCTTTTTTAATCTTTTTCTATTCTTTTAAACCAACCATACGTTTCCAAGTGTCCTCACCAAAATGCTCGTTTCACAAAACTCAAAAAATGCCTATTTCGGCCAATAGGAGGTGAGGGTTTCCTCACCATTCAACATGGGAGCTTTATTTATCTAGGCCTTTGAGTCTTTAGATAAGTATACCAACTAGACTCATCAAACTTGAATCTTCAATGGAGACTAAAGAAATCTCCCTATTTTAGGCCTAAGGCTTTTATTTGAGGCTTATGATTTCTTCGTCTATCCAACAGATAAGGATGCGTGGTGTTTAAAGTGTGTTAAAATACTGAATTACTCTTACACAAACTTAATAATTCTAATTATCTAAAACAAATACAAAAATATAAATCATTTCTATTAACAATCTTTAATCAAAAACTACAACCCAATCCACCAGAACTAAAAACTAAAACTTAATCCCAAATAAGTTTTCAATTTTTCGTTTCTTTATGTTTTCAACCAATATTTTTGACTAAAAACAATTCAAGTGATTGAGTTAAATCCCTTTAATATGTTCATTTGAAGAGAGATTCATCAATGAATTAAGTATCAAACTCTGAAATTTTCTTATCAAATTCTGAAATTTCCTTATCAAATTTTTCTGATAATTAACCACATTTGGTTGTTATATGCATTAACGTATACCGACTGTTGTAGTTGTTCATCAAACACGAAGAACATGGCCAAAAATCTTTGGATATGGTACACCTATATAAACCGATTATGGGTTTGGTGTTCTTCGTGTTTGATGAACATCAACAACAATCGGTATACGTTAATGCATATAACAACCGATTCATTAACCATGTTTGAATTTTGGCACAAACTCTGAAATTTCTATCTTTATATTATATTGCATGAAAAATACGAGTTGAACTCAAGAAGAAGAAAAAAGAGGTCATTCCAACATTGGACGAAGAAGTTATGAGCAATACAGTCGAAGAAATGCCCGGATTTACAATCGGTTTACGTGGGCATTTATGTCAACCGATTCAAGAGAAAAAAAATCACAGAAAAACTCTTGAATTTTACAATCAGTCCATGTTCTAAGTCTTGTACAAGTACGTGAACATATATGATTCCCGGATGAGATTTTTAGGAAAAAAATAAAAAATTTCATATGTTTTGATGATGATTTAAAATTAATTGATTTCTAGATTAACATAATTAAATATCAATTAATCACCCTAATTAATACTAATTAATCAGGGGTAAATTAGCCACTAAATAAAATAATTGGATAAAGGGTTTTCCATTTTACTTCTAAATGTCTGTTTTAGTCTCGTAGTGGCAAGCCTCAAATAAAATACCTAGGCCTCAAACTAGGGAGGTAAAGAGAATCGGTACCATATTGTGTTGTTCCCATGGTTAGCATTTGGTCATATTATACCAAAGAGTTTGGCTTCAACAGAAAATGGTGATATTCAAATATCTTTTGTGAAAGGACTATAGTCCCACATCGCTAGTTTTCGCCTAATTAACTTAAATATAATATGGAAGAGCCGCTCTACTCATTGCCAATTGTTTTTGATTAGGATGCACGCAGACTTTAACGTGGTATCAGAGCGAGATCCGTACCTGTATGCTGGGTGTAGGCCAAACTACAGGACGTCGTAACCGATTTTGTCACATGTACATCAGTGACCGAATGACTGGTTACTCGTATGACCTGTATACGTGGGGTATACCATGACCGAATGTCACCTGCACACCGGTGACCACTCGTACATAGGTCCATGTGTTAGGCCGATGACTGTACTTATACGTGAGAGGGCGTGTGAAAAGACAATAGTCCCACGTTGCTAGTTTCCGCATAATTAACTTAAATATAATATTGGAAAGGCCACTCCACTTATTGTCAATTGGTTTTGAGTGGTATGCCCGCGGACTTTAACATCTTTCATATTAATATCCATGCTCAATGTTATTCTGCGTGTTTCATTCTGAGTTGGGTCCATGTTGTTTTCATGTCGTCTAGTGAGCAAATTTTAAGATAAAAAGGTTGTTTCCATGCTGTTTAGTGAGCAAATTTTAAGATAAAACTTTTGGTGGAGATACCCTGTTGTTCCAATTCCTTCAAAACAAAATGAATAAAATTGGTGGTTTTCATTCCCATTTGGGACGATTGTGAATTTCAACATTAAGCACGAAACAAGCATATAAAATTTGTGTTATGTAAAGGTAATCAGCTTATTTACTTATTTTCACCATACTTAATTAGACCAACTTGGAAAATCCAAGACATACTATCTGCATAATTTTTAACGAGATCACATTCTCTATCCAGAAACTTTTCAAGTTCATCAATATTCTGAGCCTTTTGTTTTTCAGGTTCTCTAATTCTGGAGATTTGAGATTCAATTATCTCAGCAGCCTTTTTTAAGCTTCTGGTTAGCTCCAGTTCGGATTCTGACATGGATCCATTTTTTTATTTGGGAGTAGTATTATCAGATACTGACAACATAAGTTTATCTCCTATGGATTCGGAAGAGTCAACTAAGGTGTTATCCTTTGAGGTAAGTCCCAAATACTTGGCGCAATCAAAATCAATAAGAGACATGATTTTACGTGAATACAGATTCCTAGAGAGTTTCAAACACATACTTAGTATGTCTTAAACTTGTTTGACTGCTCTGATACCAAATGAAAACGCGGGGGTACCAAAATACACCACCAACTTTTTCTTAGGAAATCTGTATGGACACACTTAAATACAATTCCGAGAGTTCAACTTAATGAATCTCAATCAAAGAATAATATTCAGAGCTATATCCCTTTCTCTCACAATCAGAACGTTTATAGAGATAGAGTCTGTGAACCTGATTTACGTGTAAGAGTACTTACGATTCCAAAGATCAATATCCAAGAACCAATCAAGTCGTATCCAACAAACAGGGATGGATGTATCTACTTTGATTGATTTATGTATATGATATTTCAATTATAAAGATAAACAATATAACGCGGAAAAAGAAATAACATAGACACCAGAAATTTTGTTAAAGAGGAAATCAAAAATGCCGAAAAATCTCGGGACCTAGTCCAGATTGAACACCAAACTGTATTAAGCCGCTACAGACACTAGCCTACTACCAATTAACTTCGTACTAGAATGTAGGTTAGACCGAATTAAACCCTCACAACAATTCAGTTACAGTCGCGCTCCTTATGCCTCTTGAATCCCAGCAGGACTCTGCGCAATTGATTCCCTTAGGTGACATCTTTTACAGCCTAAGAATTGCTTAAACTCAATTTAATACTTTAAACCAATCTATCCCACGGATAAGCCTATATGTGTGATTTCCTTTTTGATTGTAGATTAAGGAGAGAATGGAAATCGATAGCAATATACAAAGTCTAACTAACCTCAAAATCCGGACTTATGCTTCCCGAATAGAACTTTGCAATTTCTATATGTTAGAGCATTTCTCGGTCGAACTCGCATGTGTTGTTATCTCAAGCTTGTTTATCAAGTTTTGTTGATCAAAACTATATATCTTGATTTCTAGTCTACTTATAGCTATGTCTCGGATTAGGATAGAATGCGTAGTTGAGCTTTAGACTTCACGACGTTCATTGATTGAAGACGAAGATCTACTGAGGAGAACTTGGAGGAACTTCATCAACAAAAGGTATATGGATAATAAAACTTATCTATCACTCAGAAGTCTAATCTATTCTATATCCTAATGAGACTAAGTCGTATAGCTATATAGACTTTTATATTATACACATTGATATTTCGAGCCGAGTTTATCTCGCGTATCTATTTCTTGAAATACGAGTTGAAAGATTTTTTCTTTAGCTACGTTCATCATTATTCTTGACGAGTTTAGTTGGAAACAATTTGTTTGTTGGAAACTAAATATTAAGTCAAAAGATGATCATGTGGAAATTGCTTTGAAACATCTTACATGATTTGTGTGAGGAAATCATTTGATGTCGATTTGGAATTTTTCATATCGATCACTTGATCACTTAAAAATTACTTGAAGCTAATAGTTTGTGTGAGACAGCTATTGTCGTCTTCTAAGGATATTTCAATGATTGAAATGGGGGTTTAGAACAAAAACGTTTGTCTGGATACAGCACAGTATGCATACCTAGTATGCGAACGGTTTTAACTATAAAATCCGGGAACCTTGTTTGCATACCTAGTATGCGAACGGTTCTACCGGAGTCATGTCCGGGACGGCTGTTTGGGTACCCGTTTGCAAACGGCTGGACAAGACCGAATTCCGGAACCTATAGTTTGCGTAGCTGTTTGCAAACTTAGTGGTTAAAATTTTAAAATCGGTTAAGTATGTTTTTCATACTCATGAACAAATACATTTATGAATTAAGGAATGCAATCTTTGCAAACCGTGGCTTAATGTTCATGAATTGATTCTTGAATAAGTACTTTGTACGATTACGAATCAATCCGATTTTGATTCAATTTGTTCATATATATTTCTATGAGATAGTGAACAATTGAACAACTCTATGAAACACAATTAGATTCATTTGATTATCTTTCATAATTGATTGATCATCATAGTTGATCTAAATGTGTTAGATGAATGTGGTTAAGAGAAAAGTGTTCATATGGCTAACTTAGGTTAACTGTTATTGAGCAAAATCAATATACACATTTAGGTACGGTTACCCAAATCTAAATGAAGGTATATTTCATTTTTGTGTAACAAGACCATCTAACGGTGGAGAGATATTGCTTTGGTTTTAAGCAAACTTAGCTAGAATCTTAAATCAAGATTTCATCTAATGATGAATAACGAATGTTTTTTACTAAGCGATCTTAGCTTTGATTTTAAGTAAACCCTGATTTGAAAGACTATATAAGGGAAAACTCTAGCAACTGGAAAAACTAATCCCGGCACTTTCCTGTGTCCTAGTTGCGACTAGAGTCGATTCTCCTTTAACCTAGGTTTTTCCAAATCCCTATTAGGTTAACGACTTGAAGACTTCATTTGGGATTCGTGAAGCCAAACCAAACTATTTTCTCTATAGTTGTGTGTTCTGATCTTACTTGTTCTATCATGTTGATTACTATTTTCTCTAAGATTTGCTCGAGATTTATCTCCAATAGGTAAGATATTAAAAGTAATCACAAAGCTCTTTGTCTCATTATTTGTAATTCCGCAATAACTTCTTCTACTACCATATAGTTAAGTTATTGTGAGGTGATTGATATTTTTAGGATGCTCTTCGGGAGTATAAGAACGTATTATCAATTGGTTCCTGTTCACCTTGATTTATCAAAAGACGGAACAAAAACTTCATATGTATTTCTTTTGGAGAGATGTTTATCTATCAGAATAAACATATTTGTGTGGTACGGATTTGTTTATATGTCTTCTTATTTGGGTCGTAGCAACACTTAGTTGTGGGTGGGATTAGCTAAGTGTTGTAGAGGCGTAAGGAACGTGACTGTACCTTAATCGGTGTGAGACTTGGTTAGGGCTCAACTACATTCCGGTCTGAAGTTAACTTGTAGTAGACTAGTGTCTGTAGTGGCTTAATACAGTGTGGAGTTCAAATATGGAATAGGTCCCGGTGTTTTTCTGCATTTACGGTTTCCTCGTTAACAAAATTTCTGGTGTCTGTGTTATTTATTTTCCGCATTATATTTTTTTTACATAATTGAAATATCACAGGTTGTGCGTAGTTCAATCAATTGGTAAATCCGACCTTGGTTGTTGGATAGAAATTGATTGGCTCTTGAACATTGGTATTTTGTACAGTTTAAGTTATTCTCATATTAATCAGTTCACGGATTCCATCCTGTTGAGTTGTTGATTGATTTGAGAAAGAGATATAACTCTTGGATATCTTTCCTTGATTGAGTCTGGCTGTCTATTTGATTCTCTTGTAATTATATTGGAGTTATTCCATACAGATTGCCGAACGAATTATTGGGTGTGGTTGTTATACCCCCGTTTTTTAAATTGGTGTCAGAACAGGCAAACACGTTAAAGACCTCATAAGTCTGTGTTTGTAGCAATCTGACTCTATGGACAGAAGTGTTATCTCTATAAACGTACCGCCAATCTTCGAGATCGAATTACTTATGGTGGAAAATTGCTATGCGTGCCTTTCTTCAATCGCGTGAATTTCAATCATGGGTTCTTGTTGTTAATGTCTATCATCCTCCAATGGTTACAGTAAATGGTGTAACTATTCCAAAGGATATTGGTGAGTACGAGCCTGACGAGATTCTCGCTGCAAAGCAAAATTCTGACAGTTTAAATGCTATCATCTATGCCATTACCCCAAATCTTCAGCACCATGTGACTACATGCAATAAGTCTAAATATGCTTGGGATATATTAGAAACCGTATTTGAAGGGAATACCTCTGAGAAAGAAGCTAGGCTTCAAAACCTAAATTCTGATTGGGAAAACTTTCGTATGACTGATGAAGATTCATTTGATAAGTTTAATCACAAAGTGTATGAAATTGTTAATGCATCTTTTGCATTGGGTAAGACTATTCCTGAAAAGGACATTGTGATAAAAATTCTCAGGTCATTGCCAGTTAGATACGATTCTAAGAAATATCGAATTGTTGAGGGAAATAACCTTGATACACTTTCCAGAAACTCACTTGTTGGAAAGTTAAAGATACTTGATCATGATCAGAACACAGTCAGAACGTTTACGTTCAATACTGTGACCAACACAAGTGAATCTTCTAACTTGTCTTGGGTTGATGAATGTTGTCCTAATCATGTTGATCTTAGTAGATCGTTGATTACGCAAAAGATCAAGGATATTGTAAAGAGAAGCAAAAGATCTGAGAAACATTATTCTCTCTCTAATGCTTCAGATGATTCAGTACAAGAAAAATCATATCAGTTAGTCAATGATATGCATACTTTTGATATGCACAGAAATTTCTGCTTTCACTGCAGAAACTTCTTCCAACTCAAATTTTGATTAAGAATACGAGTCTGACACTGAGATTTTGGAATTCTTGGATAAAATGAAGAAATTCACCAAGAAAATCTTCAGCTAAAGGCTTTGTTGGAGAAACTTGAATCATAACTTCAGGTGAAAAATATTGAGATTGGTTATCATAATTGTTAGAGCACTGCTCGGTCGAACTCGCAAGCGTTGATATCTCAAGCTTGTTTGTCAAGTTTAGTTGTCAAAACTATAAGTCTTGATTTCTAGTTTTCTTATAGCTAAGTCTCGGATTAGGATAGAATGTGTAGTTGAGCTTTAGACTTCATGACATTCATCGATTGAAGACGAAGAAATACTAAGGGGAGCTTGTGGAACTTCATCAACAAAAGGTATGCGGAAACTTGAACTAATTTATCACTCAAAAGTCTATTTCTACTTTATCTCTTATTTGAGACAAAAGTCGTATAGGTATATAGACTTCGATTATACACATTTGATATTTCGAGCTAAGTTTAACTCGCTTACATATTTCTAGAAATATGTATTGGTAAGCTTTCGCTTTACCCAAGTTCATCTTATATTCTTGAAGAATGTCAAAAGATGATCATGTGAAAATCCCCTGGTAATATCTTATATGATTTGTGTGAGACAGTCATTTGATGTAGACTCGGAATGTTTCGTATTGATCAATTGATCACTTGAAAATTGCTTTGAAGCTAATAGTTTGTGTGAGACAGCTATTGTCGTATTTTAAGAATGTTTCAATGATTGAAATGGGAGTTTAGAACAATTAACCATGATTGGATATGGCACAATATGCATACTTGTATGCTAACTGTTGCAAGTTATTAGTTGAAGTCCTAGAACTTAGTATGCATACCCGTATGCGTACCGACGTAAAGTTTAAGTCCGGGAATTCAACTAAGTTTGGTGGTGTACGGCAGTATGCGTACCTGTTCGCATACTGGCGAACCCAGACCAAGTCAGGCTACTTAGGTATGCGTACCTTTGAGTGGGTTATGTTCTAAAATCAGTTTGTTCATGAACTAATACATTTATATAAAATAAGGAATGCAATATTTTTCAAACCATGGCTATAATGTTCATGAATTGATTCGAGTGAATCAGAATCGATTTTGCTTCAATTGTGTCTTGTATACTTCTATGAGAATAGAAACAATTAAACAACTCTAGAACTAGTTTCATTTGAGTCATTTGAACTAGTTGTGGTTGAGATGAACAAGGTTGATATGAAAGTGTTCATATGGCTAACTTCGGTTAACTATTGTTGAGCAACCAAGGTGTACACCTTTCGGTATGGTTAGCCATATCTAAATGAAGTCACTTTTCATTTGTGTGTAACAAGCTAAGCTCGATCTAACGGTTCAAAGATATTAGCTTGAGTCTAATCAGGTTTTCATCTAACGATGAATATTGAATGCTTTGTTACCAATGTAGCATTGATTGCAAACCCTGATTTGAAGACTATATAAGGGAGAACTCTAGCAACTGGGAAACCTATTCCCGCACCTTATGTGTGATACTAGTTGCGACTAGATTCGATTCTCCTTTAATCTAGGTTTTTCCAAAACCATTATAGGTTAACGACTTAAAGACTTCATTGGGATATTGAAGCCAGACCCAACTATTTTCTTTGTAGTTGCGTGTTCTGATCTTGCTTTATTCTATCGTATTGAGTACTATCTTCTCTAAGATTTGTTCGAGATTTAATCTCCGATAGGTAAGATAAAAAGTAGTCACAAACATCTTCGTCTCATCGTTTGTGATTCCACAATATCGTGTTTCGCTTCCATACGATTAAGATTATTGTGAGGCGATTGATATTACTAGGATGTTCTTTGAGAATATAAGTCAGGTATACCAATTGGTTCCTGTTCACCTTGATTTATCAAAAGACGGAACAAAAACTCGTAGGTATTTATGTGGGAGACAGATTTATCTATTCAATAGAATTTTCTGTGTGAGAAAGAATTGTTTATCAAGTCTTCGACTTTGGGTCGTAGCAACTCTTAGTTGTGGGTGAGATCAGCTAAGGGAATCAAGTGCATAGAGTCCTGCTGGGATTCAGAGGTGTAAGGAACGCGACTGTACCTTGATCAGTATGAGAATTGTTAGAGCTCAACTACATTACAGTCCAAAGTTAACTTGTAGTAGGCTAGTGTTTGTAGTGGCTTAATACAGTGTGGTGTTCAAATCTGGACTTGGTCCCGGGGGTTTTCTGCATTTGCTGTTTCCTCGTTAACAAAATTTCTGGTATCTGTGTTATTTCTTTTCCGCATTATATTTGTTTATATAATTGAAATATCACAGGTTGTGCGTTGTTCAATCAATTAGATAATCCAACCTTTGGTTGTTGATATAAATTGATTGACACTTGAACATTGGTCTTTGGTACCATTCAAGTTGTTTCTCATAATAATCAGTCTCACGGATTCTATCTGTTTGATTTATTGATTACATTGAGAAATAGGTATCTTAAAGATGTTACTCGTCCCCTTAGTCGGCGCCAAAATGTAGTTGTAAAAAATCTAATATCCTACCACTAACATTTATTGAGATTCATGTAAAATAAGTAAACAGAGAGAAACACAAAAACACAGAGAATTATATGGTTTTACATGATTACCTACGTCCTGGGGGTGCAAAGATGAATCTTATTACTCGACAAAGTGATACAATGGTGGTAATGCTAATGAAAGTCATAATGATAGCTTCAATCAGTCTCTCTCCTCACTTACTCAATTATAGAACCTGCCTCTACCTCTAAACATGAATGGGTATTTATAGGCAATTACATTCATACATCGAAGTTACAGTGTTCAGCTATGCTATCAATCTTGATGTTCCTATCGGGCTGTCACTACTAAACCTTCCGATCGTATCTTCTCCCGATTAGCCTATGTCCCGATGTTTCTTTGTGGTTGGTATGCTTTAATTCTTTCCGACCCGACCATATTTCCTCCCTCCAGTCTTCTACCTATCGATCCCACATTGATCTGACCCTTCTGTTGATGCGTGTGCTTGCCGCATTAAATGCTATATCTCCTAATTCAAACAGAACCGTCTATTCGCCTCGTACTTTACACATGTTCTTCATCTAGTTGGATACGGTAGGTTTCTCTTTTACTGCGCCAAGGCCTACGGTCTTGGTCATTTACTTCTCCTTTGTCCATCTTTGGGTACTTCATAGCCTAGGATGTCGCCACATGTATCTGCCGAACATTTGCTACTACATTGGCCGTTAGAATGCTTGCGGTATCCATACTTTTAATTACATAAAGTTGATTTGTGTTGTATGGATACTACTCCTTCTGTAAAACAATTTATTTGGAAAACAGCTCATGCTAATCTCCCTAATAGTATGAGAGTAGCGGCTGTAATCCCGGACATAAATACTACTTGTAAACTTTGTAATGAAGGACAAGAATTTTTAACACATCTTTTTCTTCAATGCAATTATGCAACTCAAGTCTGGTTGCATCTTAACTTTTATGTGCAGTTTATTCTTAATGGAACTTCTAATTTTCATGATTAGTTAAGTGATTGCTTTGAAAATCCAGAAAGAGGAAATTTTGGAATAGATTGGAATGTTCTTTGTAGCATAAGAATATGGTACATTTGGAAAGCAAGGTGCAACGTAGTGTTTAAAAAGGAAAGTCAGAATAGTGCAGTCACAACAAATAACATTTTAAAGTTTATCAATAGCTATAACAATGTTAACAATGCAGGTTTTAACATAATGCAACAACTTTACTATAATCCTCACGTTAATGAGACTCTTCAGATTACTTCTCAACCAATGGAAGGACCAACACCAGATATGGCAATGAAACTAAATATTGTCTTTACTTTTATGAACTCTACAGCAAAAGCAGGAATTGGTTTAACTTTGTGTGACTTTACAGGAACAATAAGAAAAGCTAGAGGTTTGCATGTAGATTGCACCACCATAGAAGCATTAGAGAAAACTGGAGCAGATGCAGCTTTCCAATGGGCGACATAATTGAGTGGCCACTTTATCTCTTTCAGGAGCAACTCCTGACCAGCTCTGCTGCTGCTGGTTCGAATGTATGCTCAGGCCAGAAAACAAAGATACCGGATTAGTGAAGATTTTGGAAACAACACAAAGTTCCATATAAACTTTTTAGATCAAGAATTTAACTTAATCAGGAGATCCCAAATGATTTGGGCAGCTATATTTTCTGTTATTTGTAACAAATATGCTATCACTCATAATTGGTTAGACAATAGCTTAAGAGTTATGCAAATTTACTTAAACATTCAAACTTGGAATGAAGATGTAACAATGTACCGTAATTCCTTTCATGGAACTTATAGGACTTCACTATCAATCGTACGAGGCAAACCTCTTTTTCTAAATAAATAAAAAAAAAAAAAAAAAAAAAAAAAACTCCTTAAACCAAACATGCTTAGTTTAATTTAATATAATTGTCTTTTAAAGGAAAAAAAAGGTAGAAAGGAGACAACTTCCGCCGCATGGTCTGCCCCAGTAAATAACAGTCTGCAACCGTCAGTCAACTCGTGGAATAAAGTAAAAATGATGACTTCATTGCACAACTAAAATGAAAAATTACAAAACAGATGATGATTTTGATAACGATATCTACACACAGTTGCAATCAATAGCAATTGTATTGAAAATTCAGAAGCCACATGCAGTTGATAGTTCATCAAATTAACTCGCTTCTTCAATGGAGACTAAAGAAAAGCACTTCCATATAGTGTTGTTTCCATGGTTAGCATTTGGTCATATTATACCATTTCTAGAGTTATCCAAGAGTTTAGCTTCAAAAGGAAATGGTGATATTCAAATATCTTTCATATCCACACCAAGTATCATCAAACGACTGTCACCCATCTATCCACCAAGTCTAAAGAGTCTCATCAATTTCTTATCCATTGATTTGCCTTCGGTAGATAACTTACCTGCCGGCTGTGAAGCAACTATCGATCTAAAAGATGAAGAACAAACCCAGTATCTTAAGATAGCCTATGATTTACTACAGGCGCCAGTCGAGATACTTTTGAAGAATCAGATTAAACTAGATTTGATTATATGCGATGTCATCAATTGTTGGATGCCAGAAATTGGAGCTAAACTTCATATTCCTACTGCATTATTCAGTGTGTCATATGCACCATCACTCGCATTTTTTGGACCGCCATCGGAATTTAAAGAATCAAATAGCAGTCGCTCGCCGGAATATTTAACTTCACTACCGGAATGGATTCCTTTTCCTTCGAGTCTTGCATATCGGTACCATGAAGCTGTGAGTATGAATGAGATTTTAAACACTAAAGATGCAACTGGACTCTCAGCTAGTGACAGACTTGTAAAAGTTATTGAAGGTTGTAACTTCGTTTTACTTAAAAGTTGTACAGAATTTGATGGAGAATATTTCAATCTCCTCAAAGATCTCTACCAAAAACCGGTCATTTCGGTCGGTTTACTACCGCCTCCTGCTCAGGATTCATTAGTTAAGAGCATTTTTAAATATCCAAGAAAGAGTTCTAATTCTGAAATGTTCAATTGGCTGGACAAACAACAACCAAGAAGTGTTGTTTATGTGTCATTTGGGAGTGAATACAAAATGAGTATAGATGAAATTCATGAGCTAGCATTTGGATTGGAAACTTCCAAGTTACCGTTCTTGTGGGTACTAAGGAAACCAGGAGGAATTGATGAATCAAATCTATTACCATCTGGTTTTGAGGATAGAATCAGAGGTAGAGGTTTTATGTGCTTTGGATGGATCTCTCAGGTAGAAGTTTTAGCTCATACTGCAATTGGAGGGAGTTTGTGTCACTGTGGGTCTAGTTCCATTTCAGAGAATCTCTTCTTCGGACATAGCCAGATCCTAATGCCAATGATCGTTGACCAAGGAATAAATGCTAGGTTCTTAGTTGAGAAGGGACTTGGTTTCGAGGTTGAAAGAAATGAAGACGGTTCTTTTACTAGAGACGCAGTGGCAAATGCGATGAGGATTGTGATGGTAGAGCCAGAGGGACAACAATTGCGACAGAAGACAACCGAGATGAGCCAAAGCATTTTCTCCAACCATGATCTCCATGGGGGTTACATAAACAAATTCATTTCTTCACTAGGCCAATTGCTCAGTAAAGAGTGATTAATGTAAATTGTTGCAGATGCCTCCGTAGTATAGAGCGGTGAAGTCATTTGTGTTAAAAATATTGGTTAATTTGTGATTAGGCAAATCTAGAATAATCTAGATTACTCAAGTCCGTTAAGGAATGATAGATAATTTTCTAGAAAAAGTAAAGTCTAGAATGTCCTAGGCTGGTCCGTACATAATGGTAAGCCTAGATAAATCGGTAATTATCCAAAGTCTTATAAGACTTTTCATCACGTGTTATCTAGAGAATTCTTTCTCTAGAATTCTCTTGTAATGTCGGTCAAATTGAGTGTAAAGAAGTGTCTAGATAGAACTATCTAGAGAAGTAAGTGGTCGGTGTACAAGCCTATAAGTAGGCTACGATGGTTCACTTGCAAACCATCGAAAACTCAAGTGAGTTGGGAGCGAGTAGGAGTGAGAGCCAGAGTAGTAAGAACCAAAGTGCCATTGTAAACATAGTGAGCCAAAGTGCTACACTAAAAATTCCCTTTGTAACATTTTCATTTCCAAATTAATCAAAGCCTCACTTTTCAATTAACCAGCTTCTCTTCAAATCATTTCCATAAACCCATCACATTTCCGCATTGCGCCAACAATTTGTGTTGTTATCCAAGACCAATATCAAAGCACACTGTGTTGCATTCTGAAACGGTTTTACACAATTTAGTGAGAAAATTAAACCTTGGAGATACCATATTGTACCAAGTTCTACAAAACAAAATGAATAAAATTGGTTGTTTCATTTTCATTAAGCTTGAGTAACCCTTTTCGTTTTTTTTTTTTTTTTTTTTTTTGTGCATACTTGATGGAACTTGGAAAATCCAAGACATTCCCATTTGCAAAATTACAAATAAATTAGCGTCTAGGTAGCTTTTACACATACTAAAATGGTCGTTCAGTAATCAATAACCTCCATTCACTGGCCCATGTTATTGCTTCCCTCATTTTGTGCCTTCTGAAATATTTTTGAAACCTTGATTACTATGATATCCTTGTGAGCTGCTATGAAAAAATTTAGACTTCATGGCTTTGAGATACAAGTTCTATAAGCATACTAACTAAACTCAATACAGTCTGAAAAATGTACTGCCGGACCAGGCTGTCTTTTCTTAAGAA
Organism: Papaver atlanticum; assembly: GCA_023531105.1. Classification (NCBI taxonomy): domain Eukaryota; kingdom Viridiplantae; phylum Streptophyta; class Magnoliopsida; order Ranunculales; family Papaveraceae; genus Papaver; species Papaver atlanticum. Next base: position 435,314 of record JAJJMB010004025.1, read on the forward strand.
TGCAGCTGACATGTCCTCAAGCAACCCTTTGGGAGAAGACAGACGAAGAGAAAGTGGCATTGTTGAATGGTCTATAGTAATCGAGTAAGCATATTTGGGGTATAAAAGAGAAAGAAAAAATTGGAAAATGATGAAAGGAAGAAAAGTAAGACAGAGAAGCAGCTAGCACTAAGAAAAGTAAGCTAAGGCTGTGAGTATTTAGATGGTCTAAGAAAAGTCTATATGCACTGTAATGATGGGGTAGCTTGAAAGAAGGACAGTCGATGATTGACTGACTGTCTTGTGCACTTCCAATTTTGCGAAGGTTATTCATTTTAGACAAATGCACACTGAAACAGCTTAAACAACTTAATCATAGCCCCGTTGATAGTTAGATAGATACATAAGCTAATAGGTACACTTTGCTAATCTTAGCAAGGAGTACTAACCAAATTGTAAAGTTATTGTGCTTGGAAAGCCCGGAACTAACCACGCTATCTGTAATTCAAGAACAACACATGGCTGAATTGAATGATCAAGCTCTTCCAAGAATACAGTAATAGTAGCTGAAATATCTGGCCATCATGGCCATCAAGTCCCAGTGCCATCATGGCCGGCTATTATTGAAACTTATTCACATTTGTATTTACCTGCCTCACCCCCACCAAAAAATTTCAAAGGTGCGAATCAAATTTCCTGTGTGCAAGTTCTCATGATAACGAACGCCACCACAAACTGACAGCTTCACCTACCAGCTTGAGAGAGGTAGTACTTTGTAGACCTGGATTTTATTCATTGGTCCACAAAGTTGTCCTTGATCAATACGTGATTACAGTATAAAAAACCAAAATTATTTGTAAAATAATCACTTTAGGTAAAGGCAGACAATTTCTTTTTTGATGTAACGGACAAGGCACACCAAAACCGCGTAAATGAGCCACAAACACGTGCAATTTAGCTAATTGTTATTATAACATTGCCGGCATGGGTGCACTGACTTATTAAAATCTCCCAAGAATAGGGAAAAAAGATATAAGAATCATTAGTCTTGTAGAGTACATAAAGGTGTCTAGGACAAATCTTGTCAATTAGATCATATTTGATTGGAGTCCGATAACAAATGATTAAAATTTGGGAAGGATTATTGTCATTGAAATATGCGTCTTCTTGTATATGTATACCAACTAGACTCATTCTTGCTACTTCATCAAATTTCCTTCTTTAATGGAGATTAAAGAAAATCAATACCATATTGTGTTGTTTCCATGGTTAGCTTTTGGTCATGTTATACCATTTCTAGAGTTATCAAAGAATTTAGCTTCAAAAGGTGATATTCAAATATCTTTCATATCCACACCAAGTATTATTAGAAGACTACCACCAATTCATCCACCGAGTTTAAGGGCGTCTATCAATCTTATATCGGTTGATTTGCCTTCAGTCGATAATTTACCTGCAGGTTGTGAAGCAACCGTCGATTTGAAAGATGGAGAGAAAACTCAATATCTTAAGATAGCATACGACTTATTACAGGTGCCGGTGAAGACACTTTTGAATAAGATAAAACCAGATTTAATTATATTCGATATCATCAATTGTTGGATACCAGATATAGGAACTAAGCTCGGTATTTCAACTGCATATTTCAGTGTGTTTTATGCACCATTTCTCGCATTTGTTGGACCACCATCGGTATATAAACAATCAAACAACAGTCGCACGCCGGAACATTTAACTTTAGTACCGGAATGGATTCCTTTCCCTTCAAGTGTTGCATGTCGATACCATGAAGCTATGGGAATGAATGAAGTTATGAACACTAAAGATGCAACCGGACTTTCAACGGGCGACAGACATGTAAAACTTGTGGAAGGTTGTAATTTCATTTTACTAAAAAGTGTTGCAGAACTTGATGGAGATTATGTGAACCTCCTCAAGGATCTCTTCCAAAAACCGGTTTTCTCCATTGGTTTACTACCGCCTCCTGCGCAGGGTTCATCAGTTAGGAGCAACTCTGGCGATTCAAGCCAGATTTCTAATTCTGAAATGTTCAATTGGCTGGAAAAACAACAGCCAAAAACTGTTGTTTATGTGTCATTTGGTAGTGAATACAAAATGAGCATAGATGAGATTCATGAGCTAGCATTTGGATTGGAAACTTCCCAGCTACCTTTCTTGTGGGTACTAAGGAAGCCGGAAGGAATTGATGAATCAAATCTATTACCATCTGGTTTTGAGGATAGAATCAAAGGTAGAGGTTTTATGTGCTTTGGATGGATCTCTCAGGTAGAGGTTTTATCTCATACTGCAATTGGAGGGAGTTTGTGTCATTGTGGGTCGAGTTCTATTTCTGAGAATCTCTTCTTCGGACATAGTCAGATTCTAATGCCAATGATCATTGACCAAGGAATCAATGCTAGGTTTTTAGTTGAGAAAGGACTTGGTTTCGAAGTTGAAAGAAACGAAGACGGTTCTTTTACCAGAGATGCAGTGGCAAAAGCAATGAGGATTGTGATGGTAGAGCCATAGGGACAACAACTAAGACAGAAGACAACTGAGATGAGCAAAAACATTTTCTCAAACCATGATCTCCATGGGGATTACATACAGAAATTCATCTGCTCATTGGGACAATTGCTACGCAAAGACTAATGTCAATTTGGACAGATGCATGCCTCTCTAGTATAGAGAGGTGAAGTCATGGGGTGTTGATACTTGATATGCACGGAAGTTCATATTGCTTTCTTTTCTTGCATTCAATTTTCGCAGATTCATGTTGTTGTTTTTCTTGTTGCCAAGGTCTTGAGTGGTGGTGAGTAGTGTTTGTTCTTTACACAATTTGCAGCAGGCAGTTCTATCATTAGCTTCGATCTTTCGAAGCGTGACCGAGCAATATTATGTCAAGAACAATTTGTTTAACAAATGACTCTATCCGATTCAAATTCCTTTGTGTTTATGTTAATTTCAATCTCTTATTTGCATGTTTTATTGTTACGGTTCTAACAAATTGTTCTCCTGTACTCATGGCTTTGGGAAACAATCCTATTAGCATCCATAAAGTTGCTAATCCTTGTTGCTCGATCTCAAGCAAAGAACTTTCAAAGAAGGCTGTGACCGGTCCAGCAAAAATGTAAACATTGTGGTGGAAATACGCACTGAAAAAGGCGGTAGGAACATCGAGTTTAGCTCCTACGTCAGGTATCCAGCAGTTGATAAGATCGAAAATTATCAAATCCGGTTCAAAACCATTTCAATTGGCGTTCTTAATTCATCATACGCTTTCTTAAGATACTGGGTTTGTTCTTCATCTTCCAAATCAACAGTTGCTTCACAACCGGCAGGTAATTGATACGACTCTTCAGACTTGGTGGATGGATAGCTGGTAGACTTCTGATAATACTTGGTGTAGATATAAAAGATATTCGAATTTTGCCATTTGAAGCTGAACTCTTTGATAACTCTAGAAATGGTATAACAAGACCAAATGCGTACTACTTGCTAAGATTAGCATAGTTCACCATCTACCTAATTATCAACGGAGCGTTAATTAAGTTGTTTCAATGTGTGTATGTCTAAAGTATACCAATTAGCTCATATTTTCTATCTAGCTAATTGGTATCACAGCATTTCGAATGCATATAGACTTTTCTTGCACCATGTAGATCCATCCAAATACAAAGAATCTAATAGCAGTCGCCGTCTAACTCCAGAGGATTTCCCGCGAGTACCAGAATGGATTGCTTTTCCTTCAACTGTTTCATATAAATTCCATGAAGCTGTTATAATTAGCAAGCATTTACAGTAACCAGACATAACTGGAATTTCCACAGGTGAAAGACATACAAAAACTATCGAAGGTTGTAACTTTATTTTGGCTAGAAGTTGTATAGAGTTAAACTATTTGAATCTCCTTAGAGATGTCTTCCAGAAACCAGTTATTCCAATTGGTTTACTGCCACCTCCAGTACGGGTTAATTTTCTGGTGACAAGGATTTCTGATGATTTGGCTAAGAGTTTCAATCCTGAAATGTGATGATTTGGCTAAGAGTTCCAATCCTGAAATGATCTGTCAAACAACAACCGAAATCTGTTGTTTTTGTGGGATTTGGAAATGAATACAAAATGAGTATCGATGAAATTCATGAGCTAGCTGCCTTGTATGCTTGGGATCTATTACACAGACCAAAAACAGACATACGAGTTTATACTCTCTTTTTGATCACGCTAAGATCTGCTGCTAATGATGCTAAGTAAAGAGTAACACATCGTCGTCTTACATTAAGACAACAGTGGACTGCGGAGTTCACAATACCTACCATTACTTGGGGAGTGATTATTCACCCCTTTTTACTTGGTTTTGCTGCAGGTAATGAAGTCATGTGAGAAACTAAAAACATCTTTAGATCACCCTACTGTACCAAGTTCTCCTGAGCAAAATGAATTGAAATCTAAGCATCAAATACAAATCTCGCTTTTTGTACACACCAAGGACTCAAAACATGCACTTTCATTAGCAATTTTTACGTAGATGTGCCGACTCATTTGCTTTTCACAACACATGGAGAAGTAAAGAAAGTTGCAAATGCCGAAAGAACAGATCCACCAAAGGACTCTAAACATGTATATGTACAAAAAACTGACTAACCACCTTTCATAAACATCTTTCATACAATATCTAATAATCCTCAACATCATCATCATCACCAACATTTTTGCCAGCAGCAAGATACTCCTCAATAGCATCATCACCCCAATGACACCAAACACTTTAACCCCAATCATCAGTGAATCCTCCTTATCCATGTAACCATTTGCAGGGTCAGATAGTTCTTTGCGGCTTATAAACTTGGACCATCCAAGCTTTGCAGATTCATCGGATCTTGCAGGAAATGAATGTGATAAATCTGCATCTAAACACAAGATAGTAAGAAGATAAACTAGTCTTAACTACCATGGAATCACAAAAAAATACAAGCAGATGGTGAAATAGCATATAATTTGAAAACACCAAGGAAGCAATAGAAGTCTAACTATGATTCTATGAACACATACACTGGAACACAAGAAAAACTCCTTAGGCAACTAAACCAAAACATGATTCCCATACATCCTAGTTGAAGAATATGAAACTATACATCGTGCAAAAGACAAATAACCTAACCCAGTTAAACTCAATATAGTATTATACAATTGAGTTTTTTTTGCTTATTTACACCAACTGACATATGTGCCACAAAGACCAACAAAGGTTTGGACACTAACTCGCTGCCTAGACATGATCCAGGAATATATAAGTAAAACAGAAGGGAAAGCAAGACTAAATTACTCATAGTAGCATAACGTACACCTAAAGAATTTCATCAATTGAAAAGAAAACTAGGTTTGGGTTTTCAGCTGCTGGTAGTAAAGATCAATGTAAAAAACAATGACAATCCACATCTATATTCCAGCACTGAATTCCGAAAGACACGCAATAGTCCCTTCAAATTGCGGGCACACAACAATATTTGAATATCATACAACATATGGTTATAGGCTAACGTATTGTACATAAAAAACAAATTTAGACACAAAAGTACAATTTACAGAAAAATACAAGCACAAGATCTAATACAGATACATATAATTATACCTACATGTATGGCCGTGTCTGTTTTTTCGTGATCTACTAACTAACAATAAGCTACTGGAGACCTGCTGAATGCATGCCTATGCTTACCAATTCAGGAGAGTGATATTTATTTTCCAATCTAAGTACAAAAATGACTTTGAATGAATTGTCACTTCAACATGGTGTTATCCTAAATGAGTGTGAAAATTCATTTGAACATGTACAGGACATAAGACAAAAACAACTTCTGCACATTAGAAAATGTCGTACCATCTTATTATCATTTAACACCCTATTAACTTCCTCTAGGGAACACATTCCAACACCCTATTAACTTCCTCTAGAGCGATATACACTACAACAAGGAATGCTCACACAAATCCCAGTATAAGAACATTATTTGCCAACTAAAACACATGAAATCACTAGTATCCCATTAATGACAATGCTAAGTAAACTAATTATCATTCAACAATAACTGAAACAATCACGTATGAATTTACAAACTTACATCGCAACCACAAACACAACATACGACCACCAATACTATTTCTGAGTACGTGAAATACAATTGCATAAACAATCAGTAACTAACTACATTCATAGCACACAAGCAGCTTAAATATTAAATCAACAGAAGCACTCTTTCAATATCCCAATCCGAATCACAGCATAAGCACATGATTAAGATTATAAATGCTTAAAAAAAAACTAGTGTTCAAATCACAATATCATAATGATTTCTTCTGTCACGGGACAGATAAGGTGCTTGTTCATCAGTAAGCCAAGATTGCTAAGCCAGCCTTAAGTTCAAGACTATTAACATATAAGAAATAAAATTACAAGAAAGAAAAAAAACAAAGAGGAAAGTATCGATACCTTTTCTCATAATTTTGTCAGGGACTCGTTCACCAGCAACAACTGCATTAACATTGTTATCGGTAAATCCCATAAGACTTACGGAAAGATCAACCATGACAGTCTCAGGTCCACTGAGCGGAATCAAATAGAGCGCTACATTTTCAAAATCCAACAACCCTCTCCCTTAGGGTTAAGCTCCAATTGCCTAACAATGCAGAACAAAACTATTAATGTAATACATGTAATGAATAAATGAAATCCAGTTAAAAAATAGAAAATAAATAAATAAATATAATGAGAGAAAGAATTCATACCACTTTGTATCATGTAAATAGAATACTTTTGAGTGATGTTTAAACCAGCTTGGAAATTTTCAACTTTCCAAAAGAAAATTGAACTCGACCTGAGACGCTTAAACTCTGATGTTGTGACCACATAGTGTGATGGATACATGTATCCATCATCACAATGTTAAAGAAACCAGAGAGATTAAATAGAAATTTTCCATAGCTAGACTGCAACATACAAGTTTTAAAATAACGAATCGTTAAAGAAACCAGAGAGATTAAATAGAGTAGAAAAAAAAAGGGGTTAAAAGATCGAGATTATACCTTTCCTATAGAAAGAAGACGGAGATGATTAGATTTGCCGTTATTTAAACGAGCTCCAATGGAGGATGAGATGAGGAGAAATGAGGTAAAGATCTGGTTTCTGGGAAAGAGAGGCGGAAGAGAAGAAGAGGCCTCATCCCTCTCTAGGGTTTCATGTCGAGACGCTTCTGTTTCTCTTTCTTCAATTATATAGCAATCTGAATCTGAATGTAGCTAATCTCTAAATACTATTTAATTCTGTTTCTCTTTCCCGCGATTAGACCATCGTGTTGCGCGGCCAGACGAAATAGTTGGTGCCAATGTCGTGAAATCCTGAATCGGAACGCAAATCATTTTTTCATTTTAAGAATCGAATCGTATATTAAATTGCGAATCGAAGATTTATGGTTGATTCTTGAATCGCTATATTTTTAATTATACTATATTATAAATAAAAAATGTAAATATAGAAATAGAAATAAAATTGATATGCATATAATTTAATCAATGAAGTATGGTGAGAAATGTATAAATAGAGTATACGTTCGTGATTATAACAAAACAAGCTATGGTAGTGGAACCATCTGGGGTTAGCCCAGTTGGCCAGGAGTCTGACTCTCAAGTAGGAGGTCAGCAGTTCGAGTCTCCGCTCAAACATTGGAGATCTCGTGTAATTATTACTAAACTTACTTTGGGTAAGGGGGCCGAATTTGCTCAAGGGAGTAAGCCGGTGGCTACGCTGTCAGGGGCAGGACGAGCCTATGCCTAGTTTCAACAAAAAAAAGAAAAAAACCATGGTAGTAGTTTGAACCATCACATATTAGCTACATAACACGAGTTCGAAACTCTTGGCCTTTGTTTTGTAAATAATTTAATAGAAATTTTTTAGGTCAAAGTAAAAATCGCATTAAAAAAGGAATGTGTTGCGATTTAGTAGAAATTCGATTCATGCTCACGACTTGCATTGAAATGAGATCTTTTGAAGCGAGTCGGTCGTGAATCATGCAATTTTAAAAACCGTGATTGGTGTTATGGTTTTTAAAAGCGATTTCAAAATTTAGAATTTCGTTCCGAGTTGCTTTAATGAAGAGAATCTATTATGAAGCGCAAATATTCCTTTAAATGATGTGCTTCTCATTTCCCGCTAGATTTTTAAAAGAAGAATTTGTAAATCTATTATGAAGCGCAAACATCCCTTTAAATGATGCGCTTCTCATTTCCCGCCACCTCATACGTCTTAATTCAACTGCAATACAGTGAACCACTATACCGGGCATTCGCTTTTTATAATATTTGGACATATATTAAATTTATATAAATATTATCTTCCTATATTTTATAATTACCACTAACACTTAATGTTACATCAACCATGAATTGACGCTTCAACAAACGCATCGCTTCTTAGAAATGAAAAACGAATCACACTCTAAAAACCATTTTTTTTTCAAAGTAAAGATAAGATTTATTTATTAGACACAATACAATTTAGAGTACTGACGGTTCGAACTGCAGTTGATCATCCATTGAAAGTATAGTTCGAAACAGACTCTGCTAGAGTTGCATAAGAACCGGCATGTACCCGAAGAACTTGCTTGGAACCGAAAATTCAGAACCGGGATAGGAGTACAGGTACAAGTAATGGAATAGGGAACTGTTGTAGTACCGGTACAGGTACTCGGTTTCTAAGGATTCCCGGCCTGTACCAGACCAAATATCCCAGTTATCCATTACCATTGATTTTATAGAATACTTTTAATCCTGACCCTCCATTTCTTCTCATGTAACTTCGACTAACCTTAGCCCTAAACTAATTATCCACTCACCTCTTTATCTTTTTCTTCTTCTACAAAGTTACACTCGCCTCCATCTTTTTTCTTATTCTTCTTAAAGAGTTACAGCACAACCATCACCTTCATCACACACGATCAACCAAACCCTTCTTATATTTCTTCTTCATCACAATCATAACGTTTACATATGAATCAACATGATTAGTTCATAAACAGATTTGTGTGAAAGATTTTGCTCAAATCAAGGAAGTTTAGTTCTCTAATTAGTACGAATTAGTATGATGTATCATTTTATGTTGTTTTTCTTCTCAATTTTGATTTGATTCATGTAAATTTACTAAATTAAAACCCTAGATTTTTCTAATTTTTTTTTTTTTTTTATTGATTTCATGGTAACTATTTTGTTAATCAAAGTGTATGTTATTCTGATTCTACTATTTTATATCTTTTATTGGGTTTATATTAGATTTTGATTCAATCTTATTTTTGGTATATGAATTTGATGTTTCATTAAGAAGTCTGAATTGGTGAAGATATTAAGAGGGATTTTGAGATGAACAAGAACATAGAGAAGAATATTGTTTTGTTCTGTTAATTGAGAGATGAACAACAAGCTAGGGTTAGTCGATTGTGGTCTGGAGTGATTTAAGGTTTCAAAGATGGAGAAAGGCATGACGGGTTTGCTGCATATGATATGGAACAAGAACATGGTGAAGATTGTGAAGCAATTAAAAGTTATTGATCAATGTGTTGGAGCCAGATTTGTGGTTACAAGGGTCAGTGAATGCAGAAAAGGGATTGTTTATTATTGGTATGGAATTCGAAGATGGTTCAAGATGTCGTGGATGTTAATGTTCATGGGATGGTAATGAATTTGAGATGGGATTGTTGTTGGGTATGTTCTTGAACTTAGATTAATGGTGATGTTGATGAAATAGGTTGATGTTGAGATGGAATCGAGAGATTGGGAAGGAAGATGTGAATTGAAGCTTAGAGTTTGTAAGTATTTGGTATGAAATTCGAAGATGATTCAAGATGTTGTGGATGTTGATGTTCATGGGTTGGTAATGAATTTGAAATGGGATTGTTGTTGGGTATGTTCTTGAAATCAAATGAATGGTGGTGTTGATAAATTTGGTTGATGTTGAGATGGAATCGAGAGATTGAGAAGGAAGATGTGAGTTGAAGCTTAGAGTTTGTAAGGATTTGGTAGCTAGTGGACTGAGTTATGATTTTGTCGATTTTTGATTAAAGAAGAGAAGACTTGAGTGTGTGGTGATATTAATGGTGTTGATATTGCAGATAAAAACCCGGTACCAGACTAGAATCTGACCGATATCACATGTACAGGTACAAGTACCGGTGTAGGTACAGGTATCCAAAACATGGAACCGATCAGTAGGAGGTACATGTACTAGGTTCTTAAGAAAACCAAACTGTACCGGACCATGTGCAGCCTTAGACTCCACCAATTTGGTACACTTATCAACAACAAAATGGCAACACCTTGGTACCTTCCAACTTCAAACCACCATAGAAGAAATCCTTCACTTGGTTCACTTCATCCCACGGTACTCGAGAAGGGAATGGAGAGGGTTGGAAAACCATAGAGCGCATAATGATAAGCAAAACAACTTTACCACTTTAGTTTGGGATAATACGGTCTCAAATTTTTTATCATCGTATAATAAAAGCTAGTGTTAATTTAATTTATTAATGCTTCAAAAAAAACACAACATTTTTTAGAGATAGTTTATGTCTTGTTGGAGCTGCCTTTTAATCAAAGTAAGAGAGGAGATTCCTATATATGGTGATGGGAAAGCCAAATTATTTGCCAAACCGTGCTTGTCCACAATGGTAAAAAATATTGATCAATTGCCTAGTGATGAGGTGTCAAACTCACAAAAAATATATTCCTTACTTTACTTACACTAACAAGTAGCACAATAATATAAGTAGGTTCGTTCCTTAGGGAGAGTTGAGTCAAAGTTGTCTATTAAATTTCTGAAAATATGAATAAAGCAAAAACAACGAAACAAATATTAATGTAAACAATGAGGATAAGAATGATTAGGGGGTCTTTCTCCACTAATGAACATAAATCTTCTTCAAAATACGTTTATTAACAATCCTAGACAAGTTATAAGTTCAACAAGTCCATTAAACACCAAGGTCACTTCGTATAATAATCCCTACTCTTTTTTAGTCAATCAAGTCACTTTGTCTCTAGCAAACTAGTTAATATCATGTATCGGTATTGCATCGGTCGGGTCTGATACACCTATACAAAAGATAATATCGGTTTTTATCGGTGGTACACCATCAAGACTAATTTTTTAAAATATTCATAAAAATGTTTCAATTTAAAAAAATTGGTGCCATATGATGCATTAATTCTCACGATCAAAAGCTTCACAATACAAATTCAATCTCATTCCACTTTCTATCCCATATTTACTACACCTATTTCAGATGACCATGTCGTTACTACTAACATGAATTAATGATGTAGAAGATAAAAGCGTCCACAATAATGAATTCCCATTTGATAAATCTTCAGAAGAACGAGAATGAGTAATAAAGAGTCATACTTGTTTCAAGGATAAGAAACTCATTAAAAAATGAAATAGTTGAAAATTTCTTTACTGAATGGATTGAGTTTTCAAGGGTACAAAAGAAGGAGATTAATAAGAGGAAGGGTATTGTTTACATATTTTGAAATTTATATAATTTATTCTACCAAATTACCCTTACCGATATTATCAATGTATCGGTGAACCCGATATATCGGTTTGTACCGGCTGATATGAGCGTTTTTATCGTTCACTCCTTGTATCACCGATATTTTAGATATCGTAAAGGTTTTTTCCAATACACGATAAAAACCTATAATATCGACCGATACAACCGATATTGACTACCTTGCTCTCTAGTGTAACTTAACCAACCGGTATTCTCTATGAGTCGAATTGATCCTAACCACATGTTCATAATTTCGACATGTTAACTTAGGTTTGTCATATACACATCAAAATCAACCAAATCCCATTGCAACGTTGATGTTTCGCCACTTGCGATTATACGAGCATAACAATTACGGATTACGGTTCTAAAATCCAGCTTTTGTATTGCAAACAAGATATCTAATTGGTCTTTTAAATATGATGCAAACAATCCATGGTCATAAGAACGACATAAGACAAACAATAAAACAATATAAGAAGAAAGATCAACTTGATAAAATATCGAAGACAAGTTACGTAGCTTCGAAATATCCCTAATCAAACAAGAATTAGCTACTGGAGTTCATATTCACGACAATCAATTCAAAGAATGGGATATTATAGTGCGGGATAATTCGAAAACAAAACCCAATCTGTGGCTGGTGGTATGGATGCGAGCAGGTAGTGGTGTATATGTTATGCAGATGGTGGTGGTGATGATGATTGAAGAGGAGCAGAGCTCCTCTCTGATGGTAGTAGTGAAGACAGTCGCGAGAGGGTATGAGATCTCTCTGTTGATATTGTAACGCCTCTTATAGCTTTAGTTCTTGCTGCGAACTTGCATCCCACGCAACCCATATTTCCTATTCGTCTACACATTCTGAATATCACTTCAATTCACAACCGTTCATCTCCTAAAATAATGCCAGCAAAATCATTTCTTTCATGTCTTGTCGGCCAGAAACTAGAACCCAAAACCATTTAAGGCTCACACCAATAAGTTCATGTCCATCTGAGTTTCTAAATCTTTCATAACCATGGTCAACTAAACCATGTACTCATCCAATGAACTATGGATAACAGCTGGTAAGGCTGGTCCAGCTAATTGTTAGCACTGAACTTGAATTGTGCAAAACTGGTGGCTCATGCATTTCATCTAACAGTTCATGGGCACCTTGCAAGCTGATGATGGTTATGCACTGGTTGCATTTTGAGGACCACAAATCAACTTCTTCCCTGTAATACTGAAATCTAAAACAAACCCAGAGTTCTAAACATTCACAAATTCTCAAAAACACACATTAATCTCATAGATTCAACACAAATCAATGGCAGCAGTTGCTCATTCTTCTTGACTGTTTTGCAGACTTCAAATATTATGATATGTATCATTCTTGAAATCGAATTCCTGAAACCCATCTTCGCATTCTTCTCATAGAATTCAAAGACCGCCTCAACTCATCTCCGTTAATCATCTATTTCAATGACAGAAACTCCAACTTTTTCTCGGCAGTTAACAACCCAACTGTGTATCATAAGCAACTCGTACCTATTCCTCTTTGTTGTAGACTTCAAAACTGCTCCTAACCCATAGAACCATACCAGAACCATACGCCGGAAACATCCAGAACCACATATATGCCTGCAGCTGGTAATACTGCTCACGAAAGAATGAGAAGTGAGAACATGCATGTTTCTCTGTTAAGTTAAAGATAAAAGGTGGTCGCCCCTTAGTAGAATACCGTCTGCCTTTAGTTCAGCAGGTTTCCCCTTATCCTCGGCTGGGATGCATATTACAGTTTCCTGTGAAATGATAGTTTTGCCCCTTTTCACCTATTTCTTCTTCTTTTACTCCAATGACTCCAAAACGCATATAAAACTCAAAAGCAAAGTAAAAACATAATTTACAAGAAAAATAACAAAGAAAGCATAACCAATTAATAGTAAATCAAGGTGTTTAAAACACCTATCACCTAGTGCAGTTTTGTTCAATAAATATACTCTCTATTTATAGATTTTCAAGGCTCCATCTTACTTAGCATTCAAGCTAGGGTTACTTGGAATTTAAGCAAACATTTTCCTTGTAAGAATATAAAATGTATGCCTTGAAATTACATAGAAGAATATGCATTATGTTTCATAGTACCGGAACCGTGCACAATGATGGTCAAGGACAGCTAAGTTAAGCCTATGACCTATATAGTAGTGTTAAATAATCACTAAAGACTAATTCAATAATATACAAACTCAAAAGTTTTAGTGATTAAAGGTGTCTTAGCACTACACCATTTTCCCGAATTCGCAACTAAAATTCGTAAGCCGTTACGATTTTTTCTTTTGCAAAAAGTCGTTACTACTCAGTTATAACAGGCCACAGCCGTTATGAAGTTTTTCATAATTCGTAGCATGAGCCAGCAGTTACGAATCGTAACAGGGTAATTTTTTGCGTGTGCTACCCACACGCTTTGTCACACTATGGTGGTCACAGCTGGGTAATTTTTCCACCCAACATCGATTCAATTGGAGGATTTTTCCTCCCCTTAGGTATTTCATCCCACTCTCGACTATTCCCTCTTCCTCTTCATTTCTCTTTTCTCCTTCTTTTTTCTCCTCCGCCTCACCTTTTTTTCTTCACTAAAACTTTCAGTTTTGATTTACTTTAGCGGTAAGCCATCATCATCTATAGTAGGACTTCATTATCGATTTACTTGTAAGTCTTTTATAAATGGATTTTAGGGTTCATCATCTGAACTATGATCTTAGGGTTTCAAAAACCGATTTTAGGATTTCAGTTTGTTAATCGATTATAAGATTTCTTGTTCTAATATGATTTATTTTATTTTATTTTATTTTAGGGTTGGAACTTGGAAGAACTGATCATCAGTTTGTTTATCAGATAATACACACATTAGGTATTCGATTTGATTTTCTGATTTTGAATTTAGCTAGGGTTTTGTTTTAAATTGGTTATATATATTAGTTGTTCTTCAATCTAGGGTTAGGGTTTGTATCCCTTTTTCCTTGATTAGGGAAGAAATTTTAGCTTGATTAAAATCGGGAATTTTTTTACTGTTAACGATTTAGAAATTTCTTGTTTTCTGATTTTGTGTCTGAATTCAATGGCAGATTAGGAGTTATGACTGTTGTTTGTGGTGCTTAATGTCCATTGTCTTTCTTACAGATTCCAACAAATGTCGCTGGTCTTATTGATTATAGGGCCCATCCTTTCTGAAACATCGGTCTTTGACCACTCTAATGATCCATGGTTTAAGGAGAGATTCGGTAATCCAAAACCAGATATTGTTGTTGTAGTTGCTGCTAAAGTGAAATTAATGAGAGATTCAGCAGTCAGAAGAGATCCATCAAGATTTAAAGCACTCTAAAATTGGAACTTTTTCTATGGCTAGTGGTGGAGATAGTCCTAATGCTTCTCGGGTATGAAGTACCTATCAAACTCATGTGATATTAGATGCCTAGATTAAATAGTATAAAGGAAAAAAGTACTCCCATACTTATGATGAAGTCATGCTATGATGAGTTCATCATTCTTGCAGTTGATCTCAAATCCAGATATGTTACACATGTCAATCCTACCATTCCCTGTTCAGTTCCAACGGATTTTCTCAAATCTTAGGTTTAATTGCATTCATCTTTTTATATGAATAATTCCGGGGGGATTTTGCATTTCTCCCTCAAAAAAGATACCTATTTTGCATTACCCCCTTTTTAAATCACTATTAGGCGAAACCCCCTTTAACCTGGATATGCTGTTACTGTCCTGTTAACTAAGCACGTGCAATACGCGTGCGTATATTAAATAAGTAATTAATTTAAAAAAATCCCAAAATACCATTTGTCAAGGGCAAAAGATAAAAACGTTTGGAAGATCAATCCGGTACCTTCATCACCTCCCCCAGCACCAACTCTCTCTAGTTCACTGTAATCAGAAATACCGATTAAACTAACACCAATTTCCCTTTGATTCTCACACACATGGAAACACAAATAAGTTATGATCTTTAAAAAGGAAAACCCCTAAATCTCGTTTCACCTAACCCTAATTTCAAAATTGATTGAAAATTTCTTACAGATCTTTGAAATTGAATTCATGGGTTTAGGTCATTTATTGACAAAAACAGTGGCAATTCATGGATTTTTAGGTAATTCATGGATTAGATCTTTAAATCCAACCTCTATTCATTTGGATTCTTCAAAAACAGTGGGGACGAGTTGCAGAAGAATATCAAAAAACTTGATGTGGGTTTTGAGTAAGTGGGTATTGTGTTGATCACACGAATTGTGTTTTCCTTCTTGTCTGGATGGTAAAGGTTACATTAGTGTTGAAGTATATATATGTGCTTATCTCTGTTGGTTGTTGAGATCTATTCTCGACTAGGTTGCAGCTGGTCTGATGAATAAGTGATGTTCGTAAAGCCGCCATTGGCATATCTTCTTCCTCTTCCACTGGCTAATAAATTTGAAATCAAGTGCGAAGTTGGACATGTTCAAATTTTGTGACGGCACATCCAGGTTAAAGGGGGTTTCACCTAATAGTAATTTAAAAAGGGGGTAATGCAAATTAGGTATCTTTTTTTAGGGGGAAACGCAAAATCCCCCATAATTCCATGAGATAAACTTGATGTTTCAAATAATAAGTCTAGTAGTGGTGTACATTATGATTATAAATTTCAACTGCATTCATCTTTTTTGTCACCTTACATATCTATTCTTGTTGATGGTGGATTTTTGACGAAGGTTATATTCGTAAAATCACATCGAAAATTGTGTATCTCTGATGGGTTTCAGAATTATGAGAAATTTGTATCTTCACAAGAGGTGAATTGCAGTTCTGTAATATCATGACAGTAATAATATATGACGGCGATATTAGGGTTTCGGAGACAAAACTTTTAATATTCCATATATTTCATGATTAAAGCTGAAAGACTCAGCATATTTTGAATTCGGAATTCATCTCTGGTGTCTGAATTAACCCAGAATCACATATGATGCTGATCACATCATATTTAAAGGTCCCTAGGCATGCGGCATGCTAGTGCAGAGAAACCTGTTAATTATATCTAGTGTTGTATTCATCAGTTGAATTCATAAAGAAGATACGTTATTTAAACCTTAATATTGAGTTACTTAGATCCTTGGCTTTTCTCAGCTGAGTTCCATGGAATAATAATGGATATTCACCTTTCGGGCATTTAAGGCACCCCCGAGTAAGCCCCGAGCAAGAGGCACGGGTGTATTTAGTAATAATGCTCAAAGGAGCATCCAAAAACATGGAAAAACTTGGATTGGAAGTCTGATCAAAGAAGGAAAGAGAAGAAAGATAAAATAATAATAAAGGAACCGTGAGGGTGGGCCCATGTATGGCCATGCAGCCGGTTCTAGCCGGCCCTCCCCTCTTTTCCTTATTTTATTATTATTATTATTATAAAAATTAAAAAAAAATAAGATAGGCAATTTTCTTTTCTAAGATATTATTGTTTTTCTGAACCGATTAATTAAGAAGCTGCTTAGCTAATTATGATGCTAATTATAAGACAGGCAGTTTTCTTTTCCATCTGGTAGGCGTAGCTATCCAAAAAGGAGTTGGCGCACAATTTGTTGCTAGGCTCCCAACCAACCCCGTGTAAATATTATATTTGAATATAAATATAATATTATAATAACATTATGAAAGGATGCCTCGAAGGCTTTTATTAATATAATTATTATTATAACAAATTACATGGAATTAATTGGTAACTTTGCAACAATCTGGGCACCAACCCCTTTCTGAATAACAATACATATTCTATGAAAAAGAGACCCTCCTACTTTACAATTAGCGTCTTGACTAGCAAGACAATTTTTCAGTCTTCTCAAAAATACACAAGTATCTTCATTTAACTCACCAAAAGTTGAAAACACTAGAACACCGAACTCATACCCATGCTCTAAACATTTATCCAAGTACTTACTACGTTTGCGAGTGACTGCAGCAGAAACAGCTTGGTCTGGTATAAAAGAAGTGGTTCGGGCACTAGTGAACGGAGAAGCACCGGTAACATCAAAAAAAACATCTCGACCGTTATCCCAGTTATAAACAAGCAAGTCTGCAGGCCTGATGGCATGCGCTGTATTAGACAGAAAACCCATAGGAACTTCTTTGCGAGCCGCCACACCAGCTTTGTAACATATATCCACAAACACATCACGCACCATATCATGTCGAAATTTGACGCCGATCTCACTGGCGCAGTGGAGAGCATGGTCACCATGTATATCCATTGTACGGTTACAACACGAACACAAACTACCTTCCACGAACAAAGGTACACCCAACCTGTAGCTAAGGACAACACGGAACTAACGAGACCCAACTGCTTGATTCAAACCTTGAACAGGTATGGCCTTGAGAAAATCCATGGCGTGGTCAGCTTTATTGCATTGCCAAAGTGCAGCATCCCTTGCAGATAATGGGTACTTGGTGGGCAAATCCTTCTTAACCACATCAAAATAACAAGCTGCCAATGACTTCATGAAATGGGGGGAAGCAGTACTAATGTTGAAATCAGAAGGATTAAGGCCACAGAACTGAGTGTATATCTGTAATGCTTGTTGGTAACTCTGGCCAGAATCGAAAGTGGATGTACCCTGTAACAGGATGTGCTGCTGATGCTGTGTTTGAGCACACGATGCAAGATAGCAATACTTGGAAGTATCTGACATAGTATAAACTCCTAATCCGCCATCTTTAATGGGCAATGTAGCTATTCGTTGTTGAATTTGTCCAAACCCAGCACCATCACCAACCACTAAATGTCTCAAGTATTGACCCAGCTGATTATCAAATAAAGTCATAGTTGATTGCAAAGCTAAAGGAGAAGTTGTGCGCAGTGTAAAATATATCTTGGACACCCCAGTGCAATTGCGTAAGTGAAGCAATTCACTTTGTGGGTCCTGTAGCTTTTTAAAAGAATTCATTAACCTCACAGATTTCTCCACTCTGTCTGTAACAATGTTAGTGCAGTATTGCAAGTCAAGGCTCACTGCCCCTCCAAACAATTTGACACCATTACTAGGTCTGCTAAAGTTGGATGGAAAAATACCTGTGAAAATAGGAAAACCGAAATTAGGTACTTTAATGTGAATATATTGAGAATATTTTCGGTTTTGGAATTTACTTGTTATCCAAACAACCTTGGTGTATAAATACGACGCTTGATTCGCTTATAGATTATATAAAATTAGGCTTAAATGGCTATTACGTTAGTTATAAATTAATTAAGTTAGAATAAAGGGCAAGTTAGCCGTTTCCTAACTTTGTTACACCCTTTATAAGTGTAGTGTAGATGATCTAATACAAGCAAATCATGGTCCCTCACAAAAATGCTCCACCAAAAAAAAAAAAAAAAAAAAAAAAAAAAGTTATTTGGGCTGGGATATTGGGGCTTCCATTTTCTCTTGTATCTCATTCAATTTTTCCTTTAATAATGTTTTACCCATTTTTTTCACGAAAAAGAAAAAAAAATATAATACCATCAATAAGAAATTCTAAAAGTTGCTTCAAAAAAACTAATTCTAAATTTAGGTGAACAGCTAAAAATAGGAGACTAACGTGTACAATCGTGGACAGAAGTCACGTTCTACACGCAGTGAATGTTGGGTTAACGCCCCCTATATATATAACTTAGTTACAGAGATTAAAACAAAGCAGTGGAAACTCCATCGAACACTTAAAAAAGAAACCCTAAAATTTGCTACAAAGCAAGTAAAAATCAGCGCTAATTAAGCTTCAATGGCAGCTTATATTCCAGATGAAATCGTTGCGAGCATTATGTCAAGGTTACCAGGGTATCGCGATTCAGGTGTGTATGTAAATCATGGTTGAAATTATTGGAAGAACCTATATTTCTGGAATTGGTGGAACGGGAGCAACTAGAAATTGAAACAGAGCGCTTGAGATTGGTGGAACGTAAGCAACTACAAATTGAAATAGAGCGCTTGAGAAAAGAGATGCGGAAGGTAATGTATATCCCCACTCTGTGTAAAATAAAAAACAGTATTCAGACATGTTTTGCATGATTTTTTAGAGCCTTTACTTGAGGATCATTACTGATTTTGTTGGCATATTGTTGGGCGAAGATACTAACAACCTGAATTTCAAACTTGTCAGCTTTTAAATCATCCAGAAGCTAAAACCAAAACAGCTAACTGGTTAAAGTGTTGGTATGTTCGTATGGAAAACCTTCAAGCTGCTGAGGCTAGATTTTACGACTAATGATATCAGAGCGCAGAAGGAAGCAGTCTATATTTCGTTTTATCTATTATTAGCTAGTAATACGGCGATAACCTCTATGGTAGGGAAATTCAGTTAATCAAATCCTATGCCAGTTGAAACATTGCTTTATTGCCATTTGGAAACCATGTATCTGTTTTGATTTTTTTGTATCGAACCAATTATGCATTTCGACGCGAAAGCTGCTGCAAGCATCCGACACTACAAGTTGGGATGTACATACCAAACAACTAACAAAGGCAACCAGCCAACAGATGCTCATAGTGCGATACCTTTTTAATTCGTAAACGCACTACTTAAACTTTTAATCACCTTCAACGCTGTTATTGCTACCAAATTCCTAGTCTCATAGTACATATCCCTTTGGTAGAACGCGACCAACAAAATCCTAACTATGATATAAATGTGGTAGTTCATGACCATAACCAAGTTCGTGATAAATAAAATAACGGAAGCAGCAAGCAAGTAGTCAAGCATAACAAAAATTGCAACAGCAGCTTTCTCACGTAAGAGTTGCATGTTTACTCCTTTTCATGGCTGATAAACCATGAACATGCATTCTGGTTATCAGGATAGAATCCAAGGCAGAGGCTGTGTGCTTAGGTTGGATCAAGGTAGGAAGTTTTATGAGGGTGTTTGTTTTACTCAGGATGGGGATGATGCTTGATTATGAAATTGGTCATTGAAGTTGAAACAAATGACCTTTACAAAAGAGGCAATTGCGAGA
>JAJJMB010004025.1:455903-497749 GCA_023531105.1 Papaver atlanticum
CATTGAAGTTGAAACAAATGACCTTTACAAAAGAGGCAATTGCGAGACCCACAAAGACTTGTGGTTGAGCCTTAAGGTGCAACAACTTCAGCTAAAACCAGTGCAAATGGGTAAAACATTTTTTTCGAACCATAATCTTCATGAAGAATACGAAGTGGAGTGCTAAGTAAAAGCCTAACAGCCGTTATCATCGGACCAGAGCGGACTGCACAGTCCACAAATAACCTGCCACCCCTTTTTACAGTAACTGCATTTTCATACTCAAAAGTGCAATTGCATCTGCAACCGTGTTACTATTTTTCAGTGCGACAACTTGTTTACTTTTCAGTGCAATTGCATCTGCAACCTTGTTACTTTTCAGAAGTAAATCAAGTTGCAAATGATGAAAATAAAACTCACTATCATCACAACACAACAAGTTACATGATATATGAACAAAGAACTGAGCAAAGTAAAAAGTTGTGATTGACATTTCCCTTACAATATCTAAATCATTCACCCCATATACGAAACATAAGAGAAATATGAGTTTTTAAATCCTACAAAATACCATATTCATCCAAAATGGAGAACCCAGATGCTACTTGAGACCGAAAATAAAGAAACCCAACAAAAAGAACGATGAAACAAGGGTCACAGCCATCAATGGATAAAATCACAACCACGTCTTCAAAACCACAGGTACACCCAACCAAATGTTCTCTCAAAACCTACTACTGGGTTATAGAATACCTTTGTTACTCTTCTAGAGCTTCTTGTTTTTCAATGGACCTCTTGGGATCTTGCTTAGAACCTTTTCATCAAACACAACGTATTGTTTCTTCAACTCATGCATAGCCTTCTCAGCAAAGGTATCAACTTGGTCCTCATATTTCTCATAGAGCACGGGAACAGTGTGTAGCAACACGAACACTGCGATTTTTTAAATACGAACTCAATGAGCTGAGCAGAATAAGACATAATAATGTGACCAAGAAACTTGCAAAGTAATGCAACTACTGTTACCTATGTAGAACAAGGTCAAGAAATTGCACCAAGCTCCCACAATGGATAGAACCCACAATCCAGCAATCACCTAATAGAAAACAACAACCTAAATCAACAAGTTGATAAATGCCAAAGCCAAAGCAATTTCCAAATCATAATTCTCATGACTACTACAAGTCTACAATACATAAGATAACACAATTGAGTTTGGTCCCAAAAGAACAGTCATTTAAAGAAGTTCGCATGTTCAATAGCATCCAAATGTTAGTTCACCAAAATGTGTTGAGATCAATAACAGAGATGCTAATAGAATTAGGGATACAGAGTTAATTTAACCAAGTTAATTTAACCAGAGCAACAAAAAAAAACTCCAGATGGAATTAGCTGTTCCATTAAATGGACAAAGAAGGCACAATGTAGTTGGCAAGTAAGAAGATGCCATAACTAACTCAAGTAGAGCCCTGCAATACCATTAAACACATAAACCTAACATTGTTGCTATCAGTCTAAGCAAATGCAATAAGTCCAGAGAACTTACAGCAAGAAACTTCTTCAAATCATGTCCTGAAGCAATCTCGCGCAAGCAAGCTAGAGCCCTGTTAATCTCGATTCTCAAACCAGCAGCAATCTGCAAGAATGGATCCTCAGGAAGATGGACTTCAGGAATTTTTGGGCGAGACCTGAAAAGAACAATAACAGATTCATAAGAAATAAGTCCAGAAAAAAAAATCCATTGGAAAACTTGCAAATGCTCAATCAATAGACTCACTTTTGGATGAAGGTAGATGCATTCGACCACAAGAACAGAACAGCCAAAGTCAATATAGCACAGTGGCAGACCAAAGTGAGCAAGTGGTATTCCAACAATTCAAATAGAACCCATGCAACAGTAGCTCCACCAAGAACACTAGCTGAAATCTTCTTGTTCCTCCATAAGAAAACATCAGCAGCTGCATCAGCAGAAAATTCACAACACATTAATATTTAATCATAACAAAAAATCTAAGCATTCACAAATCAACCAATCAATTCTACAGCTACAACAAGCTCGGTAATACCCAAATTCCACCTTTGTAAATTTAATCAGATCCACGAAATCAATCAGATCAGCTATAAAGTGAGATACAGATCAACATAGCTTCAATTTTTACATGTATTAATAACTTTCATTAAATTGATTCATAAATCCTGATCTAAGTAAACTAAAACACAGAAATCACATCCAGTCAAACCTCAATACGATCACAGACAAGCAAAACAAACTAAACATCTAGGATTTGACATCAACTTTAGATACAAACCCCAATCAAATACACCGATCATGAAATTAACAGTAAAACAAATCATTATCCACCTCTAATCACATGCAACAAAGTCCACTAAAACCAGATCAGAAATAACTTGAAATCCAAACAAAATCAAACCAGATCTACAACTTCAAGCTCAAAATTCAACCTCAAAACACCTAGATCAACCACCAAACTACCAAACAAATCTACTAGGGTTTTAAACTCACAGTCAAAACCCTACAAAAAAACCAAAAAAAAAATCACAAAAAATCAGTAGTGAGATTCTTACGTTTGCCACCACCAAAGACATGATGAACAGGTTTCTTCCTTCCAAAGAGCCGATTAATAGCAGACTGAACACCTTTTGGTGATGAAGATGTTGGTACTGAATGATGTTTAACTTCCTTTTCATTATCAGAATCAGAAGAAGACGATGATGAAGAATCATGTGAATGAATCTTCTCTGATATCTTCTCCATCAAACTCTCTGTATGCTTCGTCTCTTCTACGTGTTCTGCCATTAAATCTCAACTCAAACGACTTCAAACCCTAACGTCCGTTAAAATCAATTCAAGAAGACGAAGAAGAAAAAAAATATCTATCTCTGAGTATGTATAAAATTCTCTCTCCGTCTCTCGCCTCTCGCTTCTTTATAATAACCACATTTTTAGATCTCTGAGATGACATCTCCATCGTTGGATTCACGAACCTAGATTTCGGGATCCGAACCTGATAGGTTTGGGAAAACGCGGTCTGTCCGTAAAGAGATAAATTGTTCTTTCCAATAATTAACGGGAGGTTAGTTTTAACGGCGTGGGATTCAAATTTAACGGCGTGGGATTGGATTTGTGGCTGTTTTTTTTAAATTGTCGTTAACTTTTGGTCGGTAGGTCCGATTTTTTTGTGACCGACCGATAAGGAGGACGGTCTGGAATGACGAATTCAAGTCGTTTTCAGACTTTGTGTGGACACGTGGAGGTGGAAAAGTAGACTTGGTGTAGAAGAAAATGAAAAGATGTTTACCGGTTTTACCGAGAAGGAAGAAACTAGAAAGTGAAAGGGGCTAAGGGAACGTGAAGAGTATTGAGTGTAGTTGGGTGTAACTTAAGGTTCTTTACAACCAGAAAGGTTAAAAGGGATCGTATGATTCGTATCTGCATGGACTGGCAAATTCTATTGGTTCACCGGAGATTATTTTTCACTTTTCTATACAATTATTGGTCACTAAAAACTAAGGGTGTGTTTTTTCTTCCTGTGCGGTACCCAAACACCCCCTAAATTTCCCAAATCCAAGTATCCAAGCCTCCCAAACATACTTTAGATCCCATATTTAAAAGACAACCAAAAATAAACATAGAGCTAGAAAAATCAATAACAAAATTTGTAAGGACACACAACAAGGCATGTATGAAGGGAGTAGTTAGGATTATTAGGAACAAGGAGTAGTAGGTCAGGGCATGTGTTGTTGATGAGATATCTTTTAATCCTCTTTACTCACGTGGAAGAGCCACAGGATAGGAGGGGTGTCACAAATTTGTGTGATGCAGGATTGAGTGAACCACACATGATGATGGTGATTGGAAGCAAAATAAAATAAAATGTTGGTGACTAGCATGTCGTTTTAGCTAGCGGTTAACCCCAAGTTTGAACGCTCAATTAATAAATTAGGTGGGCAAAAATTAGTTTTCATTTCTTTTACTATCATTCTTTCTTTGTCTTGGTTTTCTTCTTTAGGAAGCATTTTTGACTCCTAATGAAAACATTGTTAAGTATGACGGTGATGCACACCTATTTATCTATGTTGATTTGTCTAAGTAATTTCCCACTAGTCATTACAATTTATAATTCTAAAATAATGCTATTAGAGCTTCCCACACGCCATTCTATGATATAATATATATATATATATGATAATAAAGAAGGTCAAAACGTAATAGGTCACTGGAAAAATCTGTATTAGATCATTTTCACCAAAAAAAAAAAAAAAAAAAAAAGTTTTTATAAAAAAGATCTATTATTGTTTATGATCCAAATTCACCTAATTACATTTACAAATATCCTAATTGATGGGAGATTATACCGTTGACGAGCTTCGGATTCAAATAATTAGTAAATTCAGATATAATCCTATATGCACAAAAGTTTGTGACATCATCAAGTTAGATTATCACTTTTGTGATAATCGGCATGCACAATCGACAACATTGAAATTAGATGTTGCAGACCTGAAATGCTATGTTTACCGACAAACAATCCCGATAAAAATCCCGCAACAAACAAACACCCTGACCCACCTTCACCCATTGATAATCACAATGCTAGAGCCCTTCCATAAACCGTCGATTCCCCTCTCGGGTTATTTTGCGGGAGTAATTACCCGTAGGTGTAGTTCTCCAGTTGCAAACCGGTAAAAACATGGGAATTATTTTTTCACCATTAGCAAGATCAAAAACAAATTAAGAGTTTTGTGATTAAGAATGTAGTTAGATGCGGCACAGTACCCCATACCAATTTTCATGAGTTATTGGTCAGTAGATGTGTCTCCCACCACTTGGGTGAGTCATCTAGGCTGCAGGTCTGCCGCAATGTGCTTCCCACTACTGATATTCCAGACGAGATTAAGGGGTAGTACTAGTAGCTCTATTAAGAAAGAAAAGATCGAGGAGTACATGTTTAGGAGTATTTTAATCAAAGATTTAATTAAGGGGAATTAGATTAATGAGACGCAATTGTACGTCAATTCTGACACTGAAAATTCTGATATCAATGGAATCTTTCACGTTATGGTAGGGTCAGGAATCAGCAACAAGTCTAGATTCTTTAGAAAGTGGAGACAGATGGAATCCTTCCGGACGGAGCCAGAAGATTACAACTCTTTCAGCTAATTGTAGCTCTCACCTTCATTGCCTTCATTGTCTCTCTACCTTCTAGCACCTTTTGTTCATTTGGGTTTGAATCTGCAATTAGATTGTTTTTTAAGCTCAGAGTGTGTTCGTTGTTTCCTGGCTCATTTGAGTCCTATAAATCTAGCTGATATCACCTGATTGATCTGGATCTAATTCAATATATTTATTTTATTGAGTCAGAGTGACTCATCTTACTCAAAAATATGTGAGTAAGTGGTTGGTGCCATGAATCAAGGACATTTTATTCCCTAATTCAAATGAGCCTGAGTCGGGGATTATGTCTGAGTTAGATCGCGAGTCAGATCTGACTCAAACTAACAAATAAACAGTCTGACATCTGACTTGAACCGAGTTAGGGGCCGAGCCAGATTCAGACCCCTTACACATCATCAAATTCAACATCCAAGCCTAATGGGAATTCAAGATTCAAGTCAAAAATGCCGAACCATTTGGCGTCTGATCCATCAACCGTTGGATCACCAAAGGAACCACGAATCATACTGTCTATATTTTCTTTACATTAGAATTTCCATAAAACATTTCCTAAACGCCTAATCATTTGGCGTTTTGGAACTTTTTGTGACGCCAAATCCCTTTGATGATTCTATATCACGTTCAACGCAACTGTTGAATGCTATCTATAATCACCACTTTCAGCCACGGTTTTCAGCTATGAATATTGAAAGTTGGATCCCATTAGACAAATCCTTATCTTTCCGATGTCTAATTTGTAATCTAACTCGATTTACACACCTGACTCAAGAAATTATTTTGCTCAGGCACAGGTCGAGCATTTTTTATCTAGTCATATCACAACCAACTATTGTACGAGCATTTTTTATCTAGTCATATCACAACCAACTATTGTATATATGGTTAGTTATGATAATATTTGTAAAAAAAAATTTTAAATTAAAATCTTGCCTAAATTAACTAGACTGATTAAATGTCGTTCATATACTAAATATAAGGTTGTTCATGGTAACTGGAAAACCGAGAAACCGAACCGAACCAAACCAAACCGATTAGGGGAAAACCGAACCGAGCCATTAACTAATGGTTGGTTTTGGTTTAGAAAAGATGAAAACCGAGATTAATGGTTTGGTTTTTGTATGGTAGAGAAACCGAACCGATAACCAATGGTTAACCGGTTATCTGCTTTTCACCATAGATTTAGATATTAAATCCTAACCATTGATTAAACAATAAAAATAAAAACCCTAAAAACTAAATCTCACTTTTTTCTCCATTTTCTTTCTTCTCCTCCGCAGCAGCCTCATCTTCTTTTTCCTGTTTCTATTTTCTTTCTCATCTATTTCTCCTGTTGTTGCACGAAGAAGAATAAAGTAAAGCCTAAGAAGAACATAGTAAAGCTTCAGAAAAACAAAAGAATCTCACATACCATACGGAGAGAGCTTATTTGTGTGATATGATTTGATTTTGGGTTTTTAAAATTGTTTATTTTATGTCTATGGTTGTAGATTTATTATGCTGACTATTAGTTTTAATTGGGTTTGTGTTTTTTTCTTGTTTTCAGACGGAGAAGAGGTGGTGGTGATGGTTACTGAAGTTGGTGGTTTTTTGTATGCAGTGGTGGTGGAGATTGTGGTGGATGTTTTAATTTGTGTTTCCCTTTTCAATTATCTGAAATTACATCTTTTAATTGAATGTCTGCATGTTAGTTTCAACATCAATTAGTGTCTTTATTTGATGTTTAATTGGTTTCATACTTCTGTAATTTTGGTGTTTGCGTATTTAAATTTGGATCCAGTCATTGGGTTGTGCAACTTTATTTCTGTACATAACCAACTTGTCAATCCAATTTCATAGATAAGAGAATCATATATGTAAATTCGTTTTTGATGTTAGTGCTGGATTTGGCAAAATCCTTTGTGAATTTTTGTTTCTGTGTAAATTGTTTTTTTTTAACAGTCAGTTACCTAAAACTGACACATTTATTGGTTATCTGGAACCAAGTGGATAAAACCGAAACCGGATGGTAAAATTAAAAACGAAACCATTGGTTAATGGCACGGTTTTGGTTCCAAAAATTAGAAACTGACACTAGTGGTTTCGGTTTTGGTTTGGCTAGAAACCGAGCCGAAACCGACCATGAACACCCTAACTAAATAGTTGGTTGTGATTATGCTAGATCAAAAATGCTCGACAGCGTGAGAGTAATTTTTTTTCTCTAACTCGGCATATTTTAATTTACTAGTGTATTAAACAATTCTTGGATCGCACGCGAATTAGAAGAAAATAAAACAATCAATAAAAATCTGAAAATCCTGTGAATCCAATTCACTGGCCTGTTTTCTTAATGCAGAAGGAGCACACCCAATTCCACATTTCCTATTAGGGCAATGGCAGCAGAGATTTTAAACCAAAATAATTAACTTATGCATAGAAAATCTTGAATTTTCTTCCATGAATAAATCATTTTGGCGGAGAAAAGCGATGGCTCATAGCTATCAAAACCAATTTGAAGCCACATCCATAAAAGAGTTCTATGTGTGATCACAGAACTCAGGCTGCATATAAGGCAAGTGATTCCAGAGAGTCTAAGATCTCAAGTGACAACATGAATTACACACAAGCCAGTACAATAGACAATAAAAGAGCATGGCCGTTGCAGGGGTTACTAAATCTATTAAATCGATACAATTCTCACAATTTAATTGGTACCGGTTTTGGAATTTGGTAACCCGATTAAGTATACTTGCTGAAAAGGACCTTAGTCGTTCAAACTTTCTAGTGGGCTTCTTAAACTAGTACTATGTCTATTTGTGACGGAAATGGGCCAATGGCATAGCTAAGTATTGCCAATTGTGGGCTTTACCAAGATATCTAACATTTCACTAGAACCGTGTTTTAGGGCATACTGAAAAATTTCGGGGCATATCAAGTAATGCCAAAATAGGATCACTAGATAGTAAATCCAAAAACCCCTTAACCAAATATTTTGGTAATGGCAAAACTGCCCTTTTAGTATTAGTGTTAATACTAATGATTAGTTATATTAAATCTTGGTTAATGATTAACATTAATGATTAGTAGTTAAGTATAGTACTTTGTGTTGATAAATTTGGGGGAAGAAAAAAAAGTCAATTTTTTTTTTTTGAGAAAGAGAAAGAAAATTGAGGAAAAAACTTGTTTTTCGATTCAAGTAATCAAAATGGATGAGGAGGGAGAATCTTCATCTATAAAAGCTAAGAAATTTCACATCAACTACAACAATGATCCGGAGGTGGCTGATTTTCTAGATTATGAGAATGATTTTACCCAAACTCAAACTCATAATGATGATTTTTATGAGCCAAATTTAGAAGATGCATACATTGATGAGGAACCCAATGCTAACAATACACAAGTATACTTCTAGATTATGTTTAATTTCAAGTTTAGCGGTTGAAATCATCAAAAAATTGATTTTTTTCATCAAGTTCGGTGAACCAAAGATAGGTTCGGCTTGAAATTGTTAGCCGAACCTAACTGGTATACTACAGAAGATGAACAGTTCGGCTTACTCGAAATAGAATAGTTATTAGCCGAACTTATACTTTGTAACTTCTAGCCTACGTACTAGTTAAATGTTCGGCTAACACGAAATTTTCATTATAAGCCGAACCTTCTCCTAAGAGTCTTGAAAAAAATTGAAGTTAAAGGTTCGGTTTTTACTCTAAATATCTTATCAGCCGAACCATATATCTTTCCAAGTTCAGCTCATATTCAAAAAATCATATTATCCGAACATGTTTCTGATTTTACAAAACACACTTAAGTTCATACACATTTAGGGGCCCGACTTTTTATTACGTATGTTTTCTATTGTGCAAACTTTCTTAGGATTAATCAACCAAAAGAAGTAGAATTGACTATAAGAAAGTGAAGTCTACTAATGGAGAATACCAAGGTCAAAATTCAACTCGTTAAAATCAATGAGATTTTATCTTCATCTTAAAGAGAATGAAAATACGAAAACAACGCAAAAAGAATGAGGTCATTCTGATATCGGACGAAGAAGTTATGACCAAAACAAGATCTAGACTTGAGTCTACAGAGGAAGGTTCGGCTGATAACTCATCGACACGAGCCATCCGAACCTAAGGCCTACAAATCGATATTTTCGAAGTGTTTATAGAGATATGTTCGGCTTGAAAGTGATATAATCGGGTTAGCCGAACCTGACAACCACCTGGGGTAAATTTCACTTCTTAGGTTCGGCAGGGAAAGGTTGGGAAGGTATTAGCCGAACCTGACACTGTA
The DNA here is from genome assembly GCA_023531105.1 of Papaver atlanticum. NCBI lineage: Eukaryota > Viridiplantae > Streptophyta > Magnoliopsida > Ranunculales > Papaveraceae > Papaver > Papaver atlanticum. The sequence continues at coordinate 465,352 of JAJJMB010004025.1, forward strand.
TTAACCACCTGGGAAGTCCGGCTTTCATTTAGAAATGAATTATCAGCTGATCTGTTCATAAATACTTTCAGAATGAAGAACAATGAACAGTTCGGTTCATAATTCATCTTGCTAATCAGCCGAACTTCGTTCTGTAACCACAAAAAGCTCTAGTTTTTTCTGAATTAATCATATTCTATCAATCAAAAACAATAAAATAAGAGAGGGTTTATAGAATATACATTCTAATCATCATTTTAGGACTTCGTTCTTCATTTCGTTGAATTTCTGCGTCTGATCCTTCAACTTCTTCGTGTCCTTCAATTGGCGGATTAAAAGAAGATTTAGAATGACTACCTACTGCAGGATTCTTTGTGCGAGTTATTTTTGTAGTTGTGTTTAATCGACGATCAATTTCCACCAATCGACGATCAAATTTTCACGATCAAATTTTTTGTCGATGGTTTCGCGAGAGGGGATCAAGTAGAGAAGATGTTTAAGTTTAAAACTGATTTTGATTTTTGGTTTTTAAATTAAGGATAAGGGCAATTTAATAATATAGACCGTTTAAGGGTATATACGTCACTGCATACCCATTAGACACCCCTTATAAACATACCCTAGTTAGGAAAATAAATTTGTATGCCTCAATTTTTTTATGTATGCTCTAAAACAGGGTTCTTTCACTATTACCTGTCTCTCCCTGCTACTGAGTATTACAGACTGCATCTTACTATGTTTGTCTAGCAAATCTAGGACTAGGGACCTTAATTCATATTGCATAAGTCACTGTATTTTCTAGATAAGGATCATAAACACAATTTGCTACCACTTCACTGATAGCACTACAGTAAGCAACTCGAAAAATTGTAAGTCCACCATACATAATTTTCATAGATCATGTGAATTATGATTCAATCAATTCAATTTTAGAAACAAGAACACAAACTAAACACAGTGAGATTAAGATCCAATTATGAAAGTTTTATCACTTATAGGTCATGCTAACAATATTGAGAATTCAAAACAAGTTAGAAATGAGCAAGGATCAAGAACAAGAGTGTGTACCTGGGGATTCATATCTGAAAGGAAGAAGTATTCAGATTCTAATCTGAACTTGCAGTGAGATTTCCAAATGCCAGTGAAGAACGATAAAAAATTTCATGTTCGTTCTCTAAAAATGAATGTTATAATAAAAATGAAAAAGAAGAATGCGAAGAAAGACAAATTTTGTATAGGTGGAATTAGTTGGGTTCCTTTTTGTATTTTTGTGATTTACTTAACTACCCGTAGGTCTACCAAGTAATTTACTCATCCTATGAGAAGAGAATGAGTATTAAAGATTAGATCACGAGGGTAGATTAGTCTTTATGTCCACAATGGTGTATTTGTTTTTTCTCGTGCAATTTTGGAATCATGGTTTTGATGGGAATATACTAGTGTGGTTTTGATATTAAAATAGGATATGCTTTGTACGAGCATTTGTCTGTTTGGAACTGCACACATATGAATGGTCATATCTCTATCAAAGAAGTATCAAGCAACATATTAAATTCATAGACAGGGTATTGCCCATGAGCAACCGGAGTATGCTAAAAAAAATAAAAATAAATCCTACTGTCCGTTCCGTAAGAAATTATCCTATTGAAAATGTCATTAACGGATGACTTTTGGATTTTTCAGGTCAAGCCTTGAAAAGCTACCAGATTATCCACCGATTTTGTTTTATATTAATGACAGACTTTTGAAGTGAGCATGAGGAAAATTAACATTCACCCGTTCAAACGGGATAGTAACACCCTATCTCATAGCCCTTGCTCTATACAGGTAGCCAACGAGCCAACACTGAGTCGTAGTCTTATAAAGTATTCTCATTAATCATCACCATTCCTAGAACACGTTGAAGCCTCCAATCCTCCAACGTACTTATTTTTACAATATGATTCAGTTTGAAATGTTTTAGCATAATTGTTTAGTTGAATTCATATGAGAAATCCATTCACAATGCAAACATGTTTTGCTTTAGAGCAACTCCAATGGGCACACCAAACAGTTTGGCACTTACAGTGGGATTGGCAAACCATTAAAACCGATGAGCAAACCCTCAAATAAAAGGTTTTGCACATCGCGTCTATACATAGTCGATCGACTCAATCTGAGATGACCGGTTTCACTGGAGACGATCGGTGCTTAGTGAGCTGAGAATCGTTTCAGATAAAGCCGATTGTCGTTCCACCTTGAGCCGGTCGGTTCATAATGAGCCGACAACGGCTAGTTACATCTAACGGCTATGAATCCTCCCCTATAAATTGAGTTGATTTCAACACTAAAATCACACCTTCTCTGTACACCAATTTTTTTTCTAAGCAATGGCTCAACCATTTATAATCCAGCTGAATTTACGATGGATGAAGATTTGTCGCTTTGTAGAAACTACGTCGCTCTATATCCGGCTAGGAGTGCAGAATGGCGTCAAAATGGGGTAATGAATATGAGTTATATCCATAAAATCTTTGATAACTTATGCAATGATACCGACAACTCCAACAGTCGCAATGCGGCTGGGTTGTTTTTCCGAATTGGAGATATAAAAGATGAAGTTGGAGAAATCATAGCTTTGGTTCGGCTAGTTGGTCATTATAGACCGAGGGGTGAGACAAATGATGATGTTGTATTGCAAGCTCTAAAGGAATGACGAAGATGGAAAAAAAAGAATTTTCAATTTTGAAGATCATTACGCAATCTTAAAGGATTTTTTGATATCTCGTTTTGGGTATTGATAAGTACAAATACTGCTCGAGAGAAAGTTATAATTAAGTTATAATTTCATTTCTAGATAAATTAGTAATGATTACATGTAACAGTTACATTAACTAATATAATTTTAGCTTACAAATATTAAAAATTAATGATAATTTTAGCTATTCGGCTCCACTCCAGTTCTTGTAATATGTCCCCCCTTGCATCAAACTTCCAAATCCACCATAAGTTCCCGCTGTTAGAGCATTGCTCGGTCGAACTCGCAAGCGTTGCTATCTCAAGCTTGTTTGTAAAGTTTAGTTGATCAAAACTATAGTCTTGATTTCTAGTCTACCTATAGGAGTTTCGGACTATGATAGATTGTATAGTTGAGCTTTAGATTTCACGACGCTTACAACTGAAGACGAAGATCTACTGAAGAACTCGGAGGAACTTCATCAACAATGGGTATGTGGAGACTAAAACTTATCTATCACTCAGAAGTCTATTATATTCTTTCCTATCTCCTATATTGAGACAAAAGTCGTATACGATATAGTCTTTCGTATCATGCACATTTGATATTTCGAGCTGAGTTTAATCCGCTTATCTATTTCTCGAAATATGTGTTGGTAGCTTTTTGTCTTAGCTACGTTCATCATTATTCTCGACATTATGTCAAAAGATGATCATGTGGAAATTACCTTGAAACATCTTACATGATTTGAGAGAGACAGTCATTTGATGTCGACTCGGAAAGTTTCGTATTGATCATTCGATCACTTGGAAATTGCTTATTAGCTAATGGTGTGTGTGAGACATCCATTGTTGTCTTCTAAGAATGTTTCAATGATTGAAATGGGAGTTAAGAGCTAAAACCAATGTCTGGATACATTACAGTAAGTGTACTAAGTATGCGATTTTTTTTGATATAATTCAGGACCGGAAACTAAGTTTGCATACTCGTTCGCAAACTGTTTCAACTGTTTAAGTCAGGGCACTTAAGTTTGCATACCCATTCGCAAACTGATTTAACTGTTGAAGTCTGGGAACCAAGTTTGCGTACCCATTTGCAAACGGTTTCACCTGAGTTTGGTCTGGAACCAAAGTTTGCGTACCCGTTTGCAAACTGTTGGTTGATGACCAATGTCCAAAAATTAAGTATGCATACCCGTTTGAAAACTTAAGTGGTTCAAGTTCTAATATCGGCAAATTATGTTTTCATACTCATGAACAAATACATTTATATAATAAGGAATGCAATTTTTGCAAACCGTGGGTTAAATGTTCATGAATTGATTCTTTCGAATCAATCCGATTTTGCTTCAATTGGATCATATATACTTCTATGTGATTGTTAACAATTAAAAAACTCTATGAATAACACAGTTAGATTCTTTGATTATCTTTCATGATTGATTGATCATCATAGTTGATCTAGATGTGTTTGATGAATGTGGATTAGACAAAAGTGTTCATAAGGCTAACTTTGGTTAACTATTATTGAGCCAACCCAATGCACACGTTTAGGTACGGTTACCCTTATCTAAATGAAGTATATTTCATTTGTGTGTGACAAGCTAAGTCCATCTAACGGTGAAGAGATATTGCTTTGGATTCAAGCAAAACTTATCTTGCATCTTAAATCAGGATTTCATCTAACGATGAATAATGAATGCTTTGTTTCTAAGCTAACTAAGCAAACCCTGATTTGAAAGTCTATATAAAGGAAAACTCTAGCAACCGGGAAACCTAATCCCCACACCTCCTGTATGATACTAGTTGTGGCTGAGTCGATTCTCCTTTAACCTAGGTTTTTCCTAAAACCATTATAGGTTAACGACTTGAAGATTCATTGGGATTCTGAAACCAGATCCAACTATTTTCTCTGTAGTTGTGTATTCTTATTTTACTTATTCTATCGTATTGAGTACTATCTTCTCTAAGATTTGCTCGAGATTTATCTCCGATAGGTAAGATATAAAAAGTAATCACAAATCTCTTCATCTCATTCTTTGTGATTCCACAATAACTTGTTTTACTACCATATAGTTAAGTTATTGTGAGGTGATTGATATTTCTAGGATGTTCTTCAGGAATATAAATCCGGATTATTAATTAATCAAAATCATAATTCAATTTTAATTAGTGCAAAAGTCATATAAGAATTAAATATAATTACCCACGTATGGTATTAGGCTTCCTCCGTCATCCCAGTGTTAGGGTTTAGCTCTTCATGGTGAAAATGCGCTCAAAATAATATCTCATGGATCAAAAGGTGTTTTTATTGAAGGTATATGAGAAAAAGAATGAAAGCAGCTCAATCGTAAGAGTTATAGTTGTTACTGATTGAGTGTTACAAGGAGACAGTTACTGAAAGTTAAACCCTAGTCGCTAAAAGTTTTCTGCAGGGAATAATGAACAACGACAAACAGCTTCTGCTGTTGAATATAAGACTGCTCTGCGACTGACTCCGTTGGTCCAATGTTCTTCGTCTCCTTCTTCAGCAGCAGAGATGATTTTATGCCTTTCTTCTTCTCGGCTCTGCAGCCTTTACTAACTTCCCCCAACTCTCGATTACCTTCCTTGACCTCCCAACAACCCTTATATACACCACAGGACCAATAAATGTTCGAGTAAATCCTCTTTTTCTTGTACAGAAAGTCCCGGCTTTTCTTCTTTTCCTTTTCTTCCAAGTCACGGGAATATCTCCCTCTAATATTCTTTATGCGTCAACTGGGTTTCCAAAACTTCCCAAACTCTTTCCTTACAACGAATATATCCTCCGAAATTTACCACGTAACTGCCAAAACAGAATAATACCCGAAAACCTTCATCTCGCCCAATCGTGTTCATAAATCAAATCCAAATCTGCCATTTATTGTAGAAAAATTCCCGCCAAATTTAATTTTTGAATTTGAGAAGATGAGTGCCCCTTATCCATTCCGGGGGTACGAATAGAAGGTGGTCTCCCCTTAGCAGTGGGCGCTTCTTCGTAATTTTCTTCCGGGGATCCAAATGCCACTTTTCGAGCCAATTTCTCTGCACAAGTTTATTTCTCCAAAAACACCTACAAAGATACAAAAGTCATAATAAATACAAAATCGATCATTAACAATACATACAATTGAGATCATATTATACACATAAAGAGTTGTGCTGGGACGAAATCACCCTCGTGACAATACGGTAAGGGATCACCTTATAGCCCTTGGATATTGCATCTTAGATAATTCACATCCCAAGATAAAAATTAGTTATTAAAAATATTTTATTGCATTATTTCTTTTCTTTTTAGTTTTATATCCTTGCATTTAATTATTTTTTTACAAGTTATCCCCTCTAAATAACCAAATTAATTTTCTCGGAATCATGAGAACATTAGAGCTCTGTAAACTTGTTGAAAATCTCCATTAATCAGATAAAACAAGGAATTGCTAATTAAGATTCAACCCAAAATCAAAGCGATTGTCTAAGAGTATGATTAACAAAGTTTCGTTCTTATCCAGATTGATTAGGTTGATGGAGAAAAGGGAAACTGCATAAGGGTGTACTTGTTGGTGTAGTATATGCAGTGCCAAAAGTTAATATCACTGCGTTAAGATGATTAAAGTGTTCACACATTGAAAACAATCCACCCAAAACACGATTAATATAGTTAGTTCAATCTTAATTATTTAGCTGGACTATTATCCGTTGAAAAAAAATTCCAACCTAATGCAGCATTCTTCATCTATATGATTTAAGATAAAAAAGATTAGAAAATTGAGTTGATAAGGAAACTCCAAAACCAATGTCTAACGGTATAGTTATATAAGTAATTGATCGTATCAGAATGCTGATCCACTAGCTAATATACAGAAAACCAAAATGGCAAGCATGGATGTTTAACATCTAAAAGTACACAGACACAATTTAGTTATACGTTTTTTCATTTGATTAATCACTTCAAAGTTCAAAGCTATAACGATCAAGTTGATCAATAGCTTTCATATTTCAAAACTAAAAACCCACGGGTGGTTCTTAGGCTTTAGGAAGCAAACGAAAGGTAGACCAAAATTTCTTAAATCTCTGATTTGCGAGAAGGACTAAGAAGCAAATTCAATTAAATTTAGATATATAAAAAACAAAAAAATAAAAATAAAAATAAAAATATTTTTATTATCTAATTTCTATCTCGAGATATGTACAAATCTAAGATGTCATATCAAAGGGTTATAAGGTGAGCCCTTACGGTATTTGTCATGAGGGTGACCCCGTCATAGCACGACTCGACACATAAATGTGTCTATCAAAGAAGATGACAACTTCTCATGTCACACGTCTTCTGACTCCTCTCTGTCGAGAAAACAAGAAATTGAAAAGGATTTACGGAGGTATTTATGTTTTGAATCGCTCTTGCGAATCGATCCTCAAAGATTCTGAGGAAAACCTTAGTAGAAAGTCACTTGAATGTGATAATGTTTATCAAACATACTTCTTATTAGAAGAGAAACTTGCGGAAAATGAAGCAAGGATTAACTCCCAGCAATCAAGTTTTGATGACAGAGAAAGCGCTTATCTCGCTCGAGAAAAACGCCTTGAGGCTGATATAACTGCTGCTCTTGATAAAATCAACATGTTGGAAGATGACTTGAAAAAGTTCAATACTAGTTCAAGCAAATTAACCACAATGCTAGGAGCAAGTAAAAATCATCGTGATACACGAGGATTGGGCTATAAGGGAATAAATGCTCCAAGCACTAGCAAAGAGGTAAAAAAATTCAAGGCTATTGATTCTTCTCAACAAAAGGTTTCCACTGATGGAAAAACTGAAATACCTTCACCGGCAGTTAAGGTTCGAAAGAGCAAAGTATATCAACCTCCAAAAACAACACAAACGAATACGGGTAACAACATTCCTTATATTTGTCATTATTGTGGAAATAAAGGTCACCTGGAAAGGAGATGTCATTTTCGTATAAGGAATGAGAAACTTCATGATGTTCTTGTTTGGGCATCACAAGAAGTTGTGAAACCAAGATCATATGTTAAGGTTAATCCCCTTAACATTACAGGTTGTAACTATCCAACCTTTAGGAAAAAGAACCAGTGCTGTGATAAACCTTGATTTGCCTATAAACATCATACAAATCCTTTTCACAATCGTAATGGTTATCAGAAGGATAACTTTGTAAAGACGAAGATAAGATCCGATGCTCCCAATTGGAGAAAGACTAACTTGCAAAAGAATAGTCAATCCAATTTTCTTCCGAGAAATCTAGAAGAGAGTAATGGGAAGAAGGTTCCTATTGTTCCTAACCGCACTCATAAGTGGGCACCAAAGAAAGCCAATCATGCTTTGAGTGTGAAAAGGAATGATCTCCCAAAAAATTCCATGACTATGGAGAAGGCAGTATCCATGATGTTGGAACTTATAAAGTTCTTTGGAAAGATGATTTGGATGTGAAAGGTTCTAAAAGTGATCTCTTTCATGATAATCCAAAAGTGAAACAGAATAAGCCAAAAACTATAGGTGAAAAATCCATAGTTGCGGAAAAGTCTGTTTTAGTCACTTGTGGTGAGCAAGACATTGTTCACCTCAACAAAACTTGATTGTGCTGTATGTGCATCCTCACCAAGGAATGCACTGCTATGTATACGGTGAGGGAAGCACAAGAATTGGGGCGCACATATTTTGTTTGGTAAGATTTTGAATTTTTGGTAAGAGTGTAGAGTTCGATTGGATTCTTCTAAAAAGGTATGTCTATAAACTTGAGCAAGATTTAAGATTTTATTATTTGCTTAAAGTGCTTATCATGATCCATGTATCTTTTGTATCGTTCATGTCTACCTAACTTGATTCGTGTTTAGGTTCTTAAATGTTCAGGTTCGAAAATAGTAGTTCAGGATGTTTGGCCTCCATGGTACACATACCAGGTATGCATACCATCTTTAAAAATTAAAATCTAGGGATTTCAGTTCGCATACTGGTTTGCAAACAACTCCAGGTCACGAAATCCCGTTTGCAAACCAGTTTGCAAACCTTTCCTGTCTTCGGTATTCGATAAAAAGCTTGTTTTGGCCTAACTTCTTCGTCCTAACTCGGAATGACTTCATTCTTTCTGCATTCTTTTCCTATTTGAATTTTCTTCAAAATGATAATGAGAAATCCTGGATTTGGATGAGTTAAGATTAGTCTTTGTTCCGTTTCTTGTTTTTGAGTGTTTTGCTCCGTTTTGTCGCACTTGTTTCACTTGTCTTGGACTTGAACACTTGGATTATTGGAGTAATCATCTTCTAAGCTCATTTGTAGCTTTTGTAAGAATGTTGTTGGTGAATCACAAAGAAGAAAGTTCAAGAATGGGCAGTAGTACGCATTACTCTGGGATTCTTGAATGTTCACAATCCTCTTATGTGAACTATGGTGCATGGTTGTTAATGACTTTGTATTTTCTTCTTTGTTAAGAAAATATTTTTATACGCCTTTGGTAGCCATTCTTGGTGTAAATCCATGCGAAAAATATTGATTCTACCTTCTAAGGGGAAATCATCTTGTATGTTCTTTACAAGTTTGTTTGTCCCTTCGTTTTGATGTCTAGGAAACTTCTTATGAGAATTTATTCATGTGTTTTAAGAAGAATAACTAGGGTTTGGAATAGATAATATTGTGATTACACATAGCTATTGCCAACGATTTTTATCTTGCAATGTTTTAGATTTTTTTAGTTAAATTCTAAGTTTTTGGAAGATGATTTTGCAGTATTAATCTTTATGGTTTTATATATTGCAAAAATATTATGGGATATGTGTGTTTACGTCCGTGAACTATGATTATCTCATATGTCAAAAGTTAAGCATGTTATGTCTTTATGCAAATATTGATAAAAGATAGAATGAACTTTTGAATATTCCGCAGTATTGATCTTTCCCTGATCCAGTTTTATGTGAAAGTACTGTATGGCTCCATAAGTTTTCTTATGATGAGCAATTCCGATTGAAGTAATCTATGAGTTTTCCTTGTGGATTAATTTATTCGAGTTTTCTGGATATAAATTCATGTTTCATGTAATTTGTTAATGTCTAAAAAAATCCTTCTTTTCTTGTGAAAGTAAGGTCGCTCTTGTTGTTCCTTTGGGAATGACATTTTATGGGGGAGAGTTCTTAATTGAACTTGTCCTTAATTGCTAAATCTTTGTGGGGAGTGCGGCTGTGGAATATTGTAGGAGTTATCTTGTATCTTTATTAACTCCTTAATGAATACACCAGGTTTTGACTATGTGAAATCATCGAAACAAAGTTGATATGTTCTCTTTTAGTCATGAAGTATCTCTATGAGAATTTCATTATGATACCATAATTTTTGTACCTTTGCCAATTTATATTGACAAAAAGGAGGAGAATTATTTTGTAGCTCACACTACATACATATGGTTTACGGATCATCATATAAGGGGGAGTGGTTTTCATTATGAGATGAAGTATTGACTAAGGGTGAGTGATACATATCACCATAGTATTATTGTCAAAGTTGTGGTACAATTGAACTTTGATGCTATGTGATAATACTATGACACTGAATAACAATATTTGAGAACAACTGTTTTCGTATTGTTATAGCTACGGATCTTCAACAACAATGATGCTGAGTCAAACATATTCATAGTTACTGGAATACTTGGAGTGGCGGAGAATTCAAGTAGTGTTGAAGAACCAAGGAAATCAAGCATGATGGATAAGAAGCTACAAAGTCTTATTTATTTTGTAATCCATATGTGTTGATAGTTTTGTCACTAAAATTGACAAAGTGGGAGATTGTTAGAGCATTGCTCGGTCAAACTCGCAAGCGTTGATATATCAAGCTTGTTTGTCAAGTTTAGTTGATCAAAACTATAGTCTTGATTTCTAGTCTACCTATAGGAGTTTCGGACTAGGATAGATTGTATAGTTGAGCTTTATACTTCACGACGCTTACAACTGAAGATGAGATCTACTGAAAAACTCGGAGGAACTTCATTAACAAAAGGTATGTGGAGACTAAAACATATCTATCACTCAGAAGTCTATTTTATTCTTTCCTATCTCATTATTCTTGACATTATGTCAAAAGATAATCATGTGGAAATTACCTTGAAACATCTTACATGATTTATGAGAGACAGTCATTTGATGTCGACTCAGAAAGTTTCGTATTGATCATTCGATCGCTTGGAAATTGCTTATTAGCTAATGGTGTGTGTGAGACATCCAATGTAGTCTTCTAAGAATGTTTCAATGATTGAAATGGGAGTTAAGAGGTAAAACCCATGTCTGGATACATTACAGTAAGTGTACTAAGTATGCAAACTGTTTTGATATAATTCAGGACCGGAAACTAAGTTTGCATACCCGTTCGCAAACTGTTTCAACTGTTTAAGTCAGGGTACTTATGTTTGCATACCGTTCGCAAACTGATTTTAATATTGAAGTCCGGGAACCTAGTTTGCGTACCCGTTTGCAAATGGTTTCACATGAGTTTGGTCCGGAACCAAAGTTTGCGTACCTGTTTGCAAATTGTTGGTTGATGACCAATGTCCGGAACTTAAGTATGCATACCCGTTTACAAACTTAAGTGGTTCAAGTTATAAAATCGGCAAAGTATGTTTTCATACGCACGAACAAATACATTTATATAATAAGGAATGCAATCTTTGCAAACTGTGGTTTAAATGTTCATGAATTGATTCTTTCGAATCAATCATATTTTGCTTCAATTGGATCATATATACTTCTATGTGATTGTTAGCAATTGAACAACTTTATGAAGAACACAGTTAGATTATTTGGTTATCAATCATGATTATTTGATCATCATAGTTAATCTAGATGTGTTAGATAAATGTGGATTAGACAAAAGTGTTCATATGGCTAACTTTGGTTAACTATTATTGAGTTAACCCAATGTACATGTTTAGGTACGGTTACCCTTATCTAAATGAAGTATGTTTCATTTGTGTTTGACAAACTAAGTCCATCTAACGGTGGAGAGATATTGCTTTGGTTTCAAGCAAAACTTAGCTTGCATCTTAAATCAGGATTTCATCTAACGGTGAATAATGAATGCTTTGTTTCTAAGCTAACTAAGCAAACCCTGATTTTAAAGGCTATATAAAGGAGAACTCTAGCAACTGGGAAACCTAATCCCCACACCTCCTGTGTGATACTATTTGTGGATAGAGTCGATTCTCTTTAACCTAGGTTTTTCCTAACACCATTATAGGTTAACTACTTGAAGACTTCATTGGGATTATGAAGCCTGACCCAACTATTTTCTCTGTAGTTGCGTGTTCTAATCTTGCTGTTTTCTATCATGATTGAGTACTATCTTCTCTTAGATTTTCTTGAGATTTATCTCCGATAGGTAAGATATAAAAAGCAATCACAAAGCTCTTCGTCTCATTCTTTGTGATTCCACAATAACTTGTTTTACTACCATATAGTTAAGTTATTGTGAGGTGATTGATATTTCTAGGCTGTTCTTCGGGAATATAAGACCGGATTATCAATTGGTTCCTGTGCACCTTGATTTTTATTAGACGGAACAAAACTTCATAGGTATTTCTGTAGAAGACAGATTTATCTATCAGAATAGACTTTTCTGTGGGAGACATATTGTTTTATAAGTCTTCGACTAGCAACTCTTGGTTGTGGGTGAGATCAGCTAAGGGAATCAAGTGTGTAAAGTCCTGTTGGGATTCAGAGGCGTAAGGAACGCGACTGTACCTTGATCAGTGTGAGATTGGTTAGGGCTAAACTACATTCCAGTCTGAAGTTAATCTTGTAGTAGGCTAGTGTCTGTAGTGGCTTAATACAGTGTGGTATTCAATCTGGACTGGGTCCCGGGGTTTTTCTGCATTTGCGGTTTCCTCGTTAACAAAACTTCTGGTGTCTGTGTTATTTCTTTTCCGCATTATATTTTTATATAATTGAAATATCATAGGTTGTGCGTATTTCAATCAATTGGTAAATCCGACCTTGCTGGTTGGATAGGAATTGATTGACTCTTGGATATTGGTCTTTGGTACCATCCAAGTTATTTCTCATATCGATCCCGCTCACAGATTTCTATCTGTTCGATTGCAGATTGATTTAAGAAATTGAGATGTAACTCTTGGATACTTTTCCGTGATTGAGTCTGACTGTCTAGTTGATTCTTTTGGAATTGTATTGGAGTTGTCCATACAGATTGCCGAACGAAATATTGGGTGTGGTTGTTAGACCCCCGCGTTTTCACCCGCAGATTGAGACCCTTGAGCATCAGCTCCTCCCCCACTTTGGTTTCCTAACCATGAACATGAAGGATCAACAAGAGACCCATAAAAGTTTAGTGATCTCCTATAATCTTGATAACCTTTGGGATCTTTTTTACTTTCCCGGACATATGGAGATTGTTGAACTTTCCGAACTGGAGAACCTTGCACTGGATGATATGGAGATCGTGGCATATCAGGTACTTGTGTTTCTCGCACTACATCCATGGAGGATGGAGTTATTGTACGCTGAGAAAAATTAGGACTGAAGTTCAATGTATCCCCTAACGCGCGTAATTGTTGGACGTAAATACGTTTAGTTTCACTATCTCTTAACTCCATTTGATTCAATTGTTCGATCAATTGTTCTTGAGTTGCTGAAGTGCCGTATAAGAATTAGGACGCTCGAGACCTTGCGACACAATCAGAATAATTTGACGCTCTCCGGCAAGATTAAAAGTCTCAAGTTGGCAACTCAAAGATGGAAAATCAGACCCAGCCGGTGAGGAAGAAGATCTCGTTTGTCGTCGAGTCGAAGAAGATGAAGGTCCTGCTGTAGGATAACTGGTGAAAGCTGGAATCACTGGTGGTGCATGTGTTGGAGCATCCAATTTCGGTAATGTTTTTCCTATTGCGACAAAATCCAGACCATAGATGTGTAAAACTTCTCAAAGAATTATCGTCTCTGTAACACTCTTGTACCATAGGTCATACTGATCTTCATCACAAGGGGTGAATTTAGTCTTATACCTTTGCCAGCCTCTTGCCTTTAGCTATAAGTATTTCGACTCGTACACAGTAGCTATTCTTGGAGGATTGAGTGGCATTCCCACTCGACCAAATAACTATCTAGCACATCTCTCCCCGAAAAAATTAACACTAATGTTACTGACAGGACTATACAACACCATGCGCTGCAGTGAAAAGTTTTCTATCCTTATGACCGTATCAGTGTTGTATTCTTTAAAATCCTTATACGACCTCCAAATAACATTATATTTGTTCCTAATCGACATTAGGTACCTCCACAAATGAATGTTATCCCGCTCATTCTTTTGTTGTCTTTACTGCCAATTATTACCTTCATATCTTACTATCATTGGCGAAAATTTCGTCATGTAGTCGAAAAGTCTTGGTACACCAATGTTGAAACATGCATACCACCAGAGTTGGAGTAAAATACATATAAAGGAAAGTAAACTATATTTAGTCCAAGGAATGTATTTGCGTATTGTAGTTGCTAAATATTTGTACACTGATATAAAGCTAAAGAAATGGATTGGCGTATTTACCTCAAGGATGCCCCAACAACCTTCAATGTTTGACCTCCCCCCTCCCCACAGCATGAGAGATCGAGACAAATGTATAATTCAGCTAATATAGCGGACCCCCAATCATAAGTGGCAGCCTTTTCCATATCTTGCAACGCCTCTAGCCACCCCACTTGAGTACTTGATTTTTGAGTTTGGGAAAAAACATGAACCGAGTATCCATAAAATAAATACTTTAGTAATTTATGTATCTTTATCAGGGTCATACCCTTCCATACCAGGATCGTTACCACCACACTATTCGTTGACTATAATTTCCTTTAAACCGGAATTAGCAATTCCGCCACCTCTCAAAACTGAATGATTTCGTTGTGTTGTTACTTGGAAGTACAATGAAAGTGCATCTTTGTATCGTTGGTCGGATAACCAACTATCTTGGTCAAATGGAGGATCATCTCTTGCTCCAGAAGGTATCCCAAGTAGGAAATACAAATCTAATGGTGTTATGCCTAAAAAAAATAAAAATTTATTCATTTCATTTGTAATACTCGTATTGATTGCATAGATATAAATCAAAGGATAAAACATACCTATTTCGAAGTCATGAAAATGAAACGTGTGTAGGATACCACCAACGCTCGATCAATATACCCACCAGTTTGGGCGAATTTTTATGCGCTTTGATATGGTAAAAAGTAAACCAAGGAAATCGATCGACAATAAGTTTAACACCACGAGGAAGTTGGTCATAAACTTTATGAACTTAGTACCAACCACCTCTTGTTTTCTGTAGAGAACTATCCCGCTCAACTTTTGTCGACAGATAACCTTCACTAATTGCTAATTCTGGATATGAGAGTAGCCGTGCATTATTATCTTCCTCCGGATCTTGTCCTCTCCCCGGTAAAACTTCACTGTATTTATTTTTAGGTGGTTTTCTATTTCTTTGTCGAATATAATCTTGAGATCATGGAGCCATGGTAATTAAATGGGTGTTAAATTTTTGTTTGGAAAACTGTATATAGATTAAATTTTTGTTGAAAAATGTAGAGAAGATTGGATTTGAGTTAATATTATGTAGAGAAGAAAAGAAGTTGTTGTGAGTAGAGAAGATTGAAGTTTAGTTGAATTTATAGGGAGTTAGAAATGTGGCCATTTTTTTTGCAGTTGAAAATTTACCGTTGTCAAGCTATATTGAGTCGAGGCTCGCCTCAACTGGAATCGAGGCTCGTCGCGGTTGGAGCCGATCGTTTCAAAGTGCAACGGTCGAATTTCTTTGTCTCGATAAACCCCTTGTCCACTGCGCAAAGTTAACTTTGACCATCCACCTGGCCTACCAAACACTCTAATTAGATGTGTCCTGCTCTTAACGGTACTGGTTAGATGCACAAGAAATTCGACTCTTCCAGTCTTCTAATATTCTCTTTGAAAGATAACAACGAGCGTTTGTAGTCCAACGGTTAGGATAATTGCCTTCCAAGCAATAGACCCGGGTTCGACTCCCGGCAGACGCATTAAAGTTTTTCTTTTAACAAACATGATTCAAATCTTTTTTTTCTTTTAACAAACATGATTCAAATCTTTTTTTGCTTTTAACAAACATGATAATTAGAGAACCCAAACACAGTTTAAGTGCAGCTAGGCAATAGAAAGCTACAGAACAGAAGAAGCAAAATAAAACAGTGAACCGGTATTAAAATTACTAAATTCATGTAAAACACTGACTACTATAAATCTTCAGCTGCCCTACCACATATTAGTTGCACCACAACAGTGCCATGCCGGTGACTGCGAGTCAATAGCGCGATATTGTTGCTGTTCGAATGGTGAATTTTTGTTATCCCAATAATAGATCAAATTCCCTTGGTTTAACTGGTCAATGCCATAAGAGAAGACATACATAGTGTCGTTTTCATGGTTTAGAAACGGAAACACGATTTTGAGTTGTGGATCCATGACAAATACAACAGAACAAGTTGTCCAGCGCCGGTACTTCAATGAAACCTGTAACGATGGTGATTCCACACTATTACTAGTACTTCTTTCCAGCAGTTGTGAGCTAATCTGTGTCATTAAGTTAATATTGCACATCATAATCCATTCATCACCATCATAACCAGTAGTTTTCTTCTTCTTCTTCTTCTTCTTCTTCTTAAACCATAACAATCCTCCCATTTCGAGCAGACCACGAATCCTTAGCGGGGAGTTGAACCATAGACATTTTTTCCGTACTAGTATCGAGTCGGATCAATTCTCCTCCATCATCCCCATTCTCCATAATCCAGTGTAAATTACAATTTATGGAAACAGGTCTACAATCAATGTCGATATCAAAATCTTTTAAATGATCAGGCATTGAAACGCAGCTCCATTTCATGTCGCTAAGGATATGAAACTTTCTATCAGCATGTGAAACCACTTTATATTTTGGTATGATCGGGTCATAAGCCAAAAAAACATGACCACACGACCTTTTGTCATCTGTGCCCATATACAACCAGCTAGCGGTAACCAGGTTATAAACAAAATATTTATATCCAAAAGATATTAGCAACATACCACCCAAAGAATGGTCAATATTAATCAATGAAGCACTTAGAGAACCGCCCAAATCCTCTTCAGGTAGTCTAAAGGGAATTAGTTTTTCTTCCTTCTTGTCGATATCAACGAAAACAAAATTATACGTGGTTGTTTCTTTTTCTTCGTCATCGAAAGGTTGGAGGGAGATGTAACCTATTGGAATATTAGCCCTAGTTTTATATTGCGAATACAATAATGTAAACAAAGGATCATCAGCTAAGTTATACCATGGTTTGCATACGCACTTATATCGATTCAAATCCTTACCGGGAATTCTCGTGAGTATATTGTAGATTATGATGTCTTGATGAAGATGGGTGTTGTAGACGCCGTTAATATCAATATCATCCTTGTATGTCAGCATACTCATTATTCGATAGAGAAGAAAGAGAAGGTTAGGGCAATTCACTAATAACGTGCTTTATATAGGTAAAAATAACATGTATCATGAAACAGAAGGTTACGGCAATTAATTGGGTATTACTCTAGCTTATGGGCCTTCATACTGCATACCATCCAACCACCAATGACCCAAAAATCCAATTACAAACCGAGTCACGATACAAGAACGCAAATTTTCTAACTGGCGCCGGTTAGTACAAATTGGTTTTGTATGCTTAAAATGAATAAAAAAGAAAAAGAGATATTGGTATTGGACTATTGGTATTGTAGGTACGAGACCCAGGCAAAGGTTTTTTTCTTTAAGAGCGGGGGCTATGGAATGTTTAACACTCATTCACTGCCAAACTGAGTGAGAGACCGAGTGAAAGAGTGTTTTCTTCCCATGGGAGTCTAAATTTATAGACTAAGCGGCTAATTTTTATCCGATTGGAGAGAATTTTTCTCTCCAAATGGCTAAATATATGCCTCCTCATAGCTTTTTTCTCTTTTTTAATAATAAAACCTAATTGTGGGCCCTACATCTAAGAGTTTTAAATTAATAAAACTCTAAAAATAGGATTGGGAGGTAGATTTTCAGCCGCTCAATGTGATTATTGATGAATGAGTGTGTACTCTCACTCCATAGTAGCATCTAATTTGATCAAATCCAGTGATACTCATTCATATTGAATGAGAACACTCACTCCATAGCCCTTGCTCTAAAGAGATAGAAAAAATTTTGCTCTTTGTTTATTGATATTTATTGGAACAAATTACTCAAGCCAGCACAATCAATCAAGATATGAAATCAAAGTAAATCAAGCATACACACAACTCAACGATTTATATTGGTTCGATCAAGATGATCTACATCCACCTGCGAAGAAATGATTCCACTGTGATCAAACTAGTTACAAAGATTTGATTCAATCCCTTTCAAGAATCCTAACCCTTTTGGTGCCTCACTCTCTCTCTTTCTATTACATGAGTTTCTCTTTTTCTTGTAAAAAAAGAGAGAAGGAAATATGTTTTCCTTTTATTCTCCTGATGCCATAACAACATAATTAGTTAATGGACCTATGGGTCGGGCTCTTAAGGGGCAAGCCCAACCAGAATATACAAGATGTATTCAAGGCACTTACACAACAAATCTCCAACTTGACTTGAATACCATCATCATTTTCCATCACCGTCTTCACTAAACGCCCTAAGGGGCTCTCAACACTTGCTGACACCAACCAAGTCCAAGCAATGCTTGGACTTGATACTTGGAACTGGCTTCATCGTCCTGTCTGCAGGGTTATCCGTTATTGGAACCTTTAGCATCGCTTTCTTTCCTTTCTCAACTGCATCCTTGATAAAATGATACTTGACATCCATGTGCTTCGTTCTTTCATGATACATCTGGTTCTTGGACAAGTGAATAGCACTTTGTCTGTCACAATGTACAACTGCACTTTCTCAATTGAACCCACATCACCAACCAAACCCATCAACCATATACCTTCCTTCACTGCTTCTGCGGATGCCATGTACTCTGCCTCAGTTGTAGATAATGCGATTGTACTTTGCAAAATCGATCTCCAACTAATAGTACTACCACACAATAATGTGAAAGTATTGTTAGAGCATTGCTCGGTCGAACTCGCAAGCGTTGCTATCTTAAGCTTGTTTGTCAAGTTTAGTTGCCAAAACTATAAGTCTTGATTTCTAGTCTACTTATAGCTAAGTCTCGGATTAGGATAGTAAGTGTAGTTGAGACTTAGACTCCACGACGTTCATCGAATGAAGACGAAGAACTACTCAATGAAACTTGTGGAACTTCATCAACAAAGAGGTATGTGGAGACTTGAACTTATTGATGTAATTTTAAATAGTGGTAAGAATGAGTTCGTAAGACTTGTGAAAGCTAGATTTATTTAAACTAAAAGTAGAGAAAATTTTAATCCAAATTTGTTTTTTTTTTGAGTGAAAATAACCAAGACACTAGATTCCACTATTACACATGAATAAATGATGATAAAAATTCCAAAACTCTAATTATTTTTAAAATCTCTTTTTCTTAACTCACAATTTATCAAGCATATTCTCAAACATTAATTGTATCCCTTAAGCATAGATTATCTAACCAAAGCATAACCTATCTAATTGAATCACAACTAATTAGGAAAAATTATGCAAATAATTAAAATTATGCAAAGCAGTAATTTGAGTGAATTATAAATTGCAAAATTAGAGAAAAGTAAAATAATTACCAATTATTCATGCAACAATAGCTTCCTCCATGCCTTGGTTACGCGAGAATTAGCTCATCATTATCATGGAAATATGCTCAAAATTCATCTTTATTAATGCTCAAAAATGGTTCTCAAATGATGAAATAGGAGAAAAATTGATAAAAACCGGGTTTGTAACACTTTTGTTCGTTACAAACCGAGCTGTTACAGAGAACGATAAAAATGAAGTGTTGTTGACACTGTTGCAATACGACCCACAAACAGTTGTCGTTGTCACTGTTGAAAAACGACGTTCTGCGTGCGTCCAATGTTCTTCGTGTTCTTCACAGCAGCAGAAAATGGAGTTTTCCTGCAACTTGATTTCTCGACTCTCTGGTTCTTCCTAACTGCTCCCAACTCTCTATATCACCCAGTGAGACCCCAATCAACCTATTTATATCAATCAACACATAAAAATCTCGCTAATAAATCCAAAATATTTTCTTTTACTCGAGATGATATTTACGTGATTCTTCCCCTGTTTATCTCCTCCACGCATCTGTTTGATCTCCACACACTTCCTGCACGCTGAAAATATGTTAAACTCGCTCTAATCTCCACGAAATCTTCCAAAAAATCTTCTCAACACGTGATATTCTCGTTTCTCCCTGTTTTCTTCTTGTGGATTAATCAGCCAAATTCGGTCGTAACAGACACCCATAACAGCTTTCTATGGTCATATCACGTCTACCCATTAAGTTTCAGGGATTGAATCTCACTAAATCACGTCCAAAAATCGATCGAAAATTTTACAGAGAATAAGTTTATTTTCCCGCCAAAAATCTTTTTTTTTGAATTTGAGAAGAACATGTCCTCCCCCTAATCCTGCACGGGTGTCCCTTTAGCACTTGTCCTGGGGTGCAAATAATAATTTTTGGGCGTAGATAGTAATTTTTCCGGGGTTCCTCCGACACATTTCTGGGGTGCTTCCGGTGCATTTCTGGGGTGCCTTTAGTACTCTATCATGGGGTGTAAAACACCACTTTTCGAGCCAATTTCGCCGCAAGAGCTTATTTCTCTAAAAATACCTACAAAGACATAAAATAACAAAATAAATACAAAATCGAACACTAACAATATATACAATTGAGACATATTAGACACAATAATGCGTCTATCACTTATCAATCACTCAAAAGTCTATCTATTCCATCTCATATTTTGAGACAAAAGTCGTATTGCTATATAGACTTCAATTATACACATGTGCTATTTCGAGCCGAGTTTAACTCACTTATCTATGCCTCGAAATATGTGTTGGTAAGCTTTCTCTTTGGCCAAGTTCATATTTACTAGTGACGAAAGTCATGTTGATTATTTCAACAACTTGAAACTCGCTTTGATGAAAATAGTTTGTGAATAACAACTATTATAACATTCTCTAAGAAAGTTTCAATGATTGAAATGAGAGTTTAGAACAAGTAACCATGTTTGGATATAAACATAGTGTGTTCTCACATTTGTGTAAAAGTGCAAAACCGGGAACCTAAAGTATGCGTACACGTACGCATACCGGCGGTTGTTGGAAACTCGGGCAAGTATGCGCACCCGTACGCATACCGGCGGAAAGTTCATGTCCGTGAATTTCTGCTGGAGTTTGGAAGTGTGATTTAGTATGCGCACCCTTACGCGTACTGGCGTAACCAAACTCGGTCCGATCACTTAGGTATGCGTACCCGTTTGCATACTTAAGTAGGTTACTTTCTAAAATGGTTTGTTCATGAACTAAAACATTTATATAATAAGGAATGCAATCTTTGCAAACCGTGGCTATAATGTTCATGAATTGATTCGAGTGAATCAAAATCGATTTTGCTTCGATTGTGTCTTGTATACTTCTATAAGATCTAAGCAATTGAACAACTCTCTAACTTGTTCATTTGAGTCACTTGAACTAGTTATGGTGAAGATGAATAAGGTTGATATGAAAGTGCTCATATGGCTAACCATTGTTTAACTATTGTTGAACCAACTAAGTGTACACGTTTAGGTACGGTTACCCAAACCTAAATGAAAGTGCATTTCATTTGTGTATAACAAGCTAAGTTCGATCTAACGATTGAAATATATTATCTTAAATCTAATCAGGTTTTCATCTAACGGTGAATATTGAATGCTTTGTTACCAGGGTAACTTAGATTGCAAACCCTGATTTGGAGACTATATAAAGGAGAACTCTAGCAACTGGGAAACCTAATCCCCACACCTCCTGTGTGATACTAGTTGCGACTAGAGTCGATTATCCTTTAACCTTAGGTTTTTCACGAAACCCTGTAGGTTAACGACTTAAAGACTTCATTGGGATTGTGAAGCCAGACCCAACTATTTTCTCTGTAGTTGCATGATTTGATCTTGCTGTTTCTATTATGTGTGAGTACAATCATAAGATTGGCTAGAGATTTATATCTCCGACAGGCAAGATAGAAAAGTAGTCACAAACACCTTCGTCTCATCGTTTGTGATTCCACAATATCTTGTTTCGTTAATCGATTAAGATTATTGTGAGGTGATTGATGATTCTAGGTTGTTCTTCGGGAATATAAGTCCGGGTTATCGATTGGTTCCTGTTCACCTTGATTTATCAAAAGACGGAACAAAACTCGTAGGTTTATCTATGGGAGACAGATTTATCTATTCAATAGAGTTTTCTGTGTGAGACAGATTTTTCTATCAAGTCTTCGACTTTGGGTCGTAGCAACTCTTGGTAGTGGGTGAGATCAGCTAAGGGAATCAAGTGCGTAGTATCCTGCTGGGATCAAAGACGTAAGGAACGCAAATGTACCTTGAATTAGTGTGAGATTGATTAGGGTTTAACTACAGTCCAGACTGAAGTTAGTTTGTAGTAGGCTAGTGTATGTAGCGGCTTAATATAGTATTGTGTTCAAATATGGACTAGGTCCCGGGGTTTTTATTCATTTGTGGTTTCCTCGTTAACAAAGCTTCTGGTGTGTATGTTATTTCTTTTCCGCATTATATTTTTTTATATAATTTAAATATCACAGTTTGTGCGTTGAATCAATCAATTGGTAAATCCAACCTTTGGTTGTTGATTGAAATTGATTAATCCTTGAACATTGGTCTTTGGTACCGTTCAAGTTATTTCTCTTGTATTCAATCAGGCACGGAAATTCCTATTTGTTTGAGTGTGGATTGAATCGATAAATTGAGATATAACTCTTTGATATACTTTTGTTAAGATTGAGTCTGACTGTCTAGTTGATTCTCTTAAAAGTATATTGGAGTTAGTCCATACAGATTGCTAAGCGAAATATTTGGTATGGTTGTTGTACCCCCGCTTTTTCAATTGGTATCAGAGCAGGCAAACACGCTTAAGACCTCATAAGTCTGTGTTTGTAGCAATCTGATTATTATGGACGAGTCTATCTCTAATAACGTACTAGTTCCAAAATTACCAAATGATTCTGAAAGCTTGTATTAACCTGAGAGAACTGTCACATCTAAGTCAATATCTAAACATTCTCTGAATGTAGAAACTGTTGATTGGGAAAAACGCCTAGAAGAACAGTTGGATGAACTTTCTAATGAAGGTGATTCAGATATTGATAGAGATGTTGATGAGGAAGTCTCAGAGTATGTTAAGTTTTTTGGATTCGTTGAAAATGAAGAAGATTACAACTTCTCATGTCACACCTTTTCTGACTCCTCTCTATCATGAAAACAAGAAATTGAAAAGGATTTACGGAGGTCTTTATGGTTGGAATCGCTCTTGCGAATTGATCCTTAAAGATTCCGAGGAAAACCTGAGTAGAAAGTCACTTGAATATGATCATGTTTATCAAAAATACTTCTTGTTGGAAGAGAAACTTGCAGAAACAAAAGCAAGGATTAACTCTCAGCAAACAAGTTTTGGTGACAGAGAAAGCTGTTAGAGCATAACTCGGTTGAACCCACCAAACATTGGTATGTCAATTTTGGTTATCATATTTTAGTGAACCAAAACTCATTTAAAGAGTCGCTTGATTATTTACTAGTCAACTTCGTATAGGTTAGCTAGAAAGTTATTAGGATATGAGACTTACAAGTATTACTCGAAGACTTGAAGAATGTGAAGAAGTAAAGAGTTACAACGACGACATCATCCTCTTGAGGTTAGTAATATTTTGACTTGAATTGTTTCATTCCTAACGTATCTTTCAAGTCGTGCTATATTGAAAACATAACTGCGAAGCTGTGAATGATTATACTCTAGTTAGACGTAGTATTAAGGAATTATAATACGAAGTATAATGCCTATATTTTGAACTTCGTATATAAGACATCGACATAATCATATGAATGCTATTGTGATTATGTATGGGTATGGGTGAAGAATTCATCCTAGGAAACAATATTTTACATTCGTTTAAAGGAAGTACAATTCATAAACTTGTTTTGATCGAAAGGGAAATCGCTAAGCTTATTGGTATTGTTATTCATTGTAAATCGTTGGATTACCAATATGTGTGATTAGTATAACCGCTCATAACTTTTTTATGTATCTTGGTAAAACTATTCATAATGCCTGACTTATGTATTGGTATGACTTTTATTAGTGAAACCAATCTTAAGTAATCACCTGAGATGGTATGATCGATATTTGTAATTGGTGTGACCATTCCTAGTCATTGGGTAACCGATCCTAGAACTTGGTGGGACTAATCAAAAGATGTGTAATTGATCCTTGTAGTAGGTTAACAATTTTTAGTAATTGGTGTAACCGATCATATAACTTGTGCAACTGATCACAAGTAAGTACCATAAATTGTGGTAACCAATCTTGGTACTTAGTTAGCCATTTTATGGAAACTAGTGTGACCGATTCTAGTATCCACTTGGAGGTAGAACCGAACTTGTGTTTGGTAGAACCGTTAAACCCATGAATGTTTTTGATCAATCACATAGTTCTTGGAAATCAGATGAACCAATTCTAAACTCGTTTGGAAGTGTGGAAAATCGGTTCCAAGATTGTAAATATGAAAAAGGATTTACAAAGTAAAGATGTCGACATACTTTGCACATGTGCAGTAATTCTTATCTATTATTGTTCAAAGATATTCCTTAATAACTAAAGGAGAATCCCGTATCGAAAGATATTTCCTGCAATTAAATGCATATCTTTAGAAAATAAAAATTGGTAATGTGCATTTACTAATTGGAGATTTTCTACTGAGATTTCAGTCAATATTTGGACAGAGCATTTCCAGGAATTATGAATACCGATTTTGGCTTTATTGCATATCTTTGAGAATATTCGGTTTTGGAAATTCCTTGGTGTCCAAACTTCCTTGGTCTATAAATATTGAAGTTTGCATTTCGAGCAAACTAATCCTCGGAGCCAGAAAAACTACCTAGTTGCGTTGTTACTGGTGGAGCCGCCTATTCAGAGAGGAAAGTAACCTAATTAGGCGAAATCTCTTACGACCGCTCGTTTTAAAGACTTCTTTGGGATTGAGAAGCTCTATGAGTACCGTTGGTGGGAAACTAGATAATTGCAGTTTATTATTAGTTTTCAATTGATTTGATTGACTAACAGTTGTTGAACTTTGATTGCACCTAGTTTGTTTATGCCTGAGAATCTTCTCTTCTGATATAAGATTCACTCAAACTAGATCGAAGTGTCGACGCGGATCTTTAGACTGTTTGTAGATCTAAAGACATCTTGTGATAATCCATTATTAACAGACTCCGTTCTGTGTGTGATTGATCACCAGAGATTCAAGTTGTTTGTGTGCAGGTGTTTTTTGAAGATCTAAGAAGATTTGAAGACAAAGAAGATTTCTTATTTGAGTTCATAATCTTTGGTGTGCACAAAACTTGATTGGCTGGGGATCCAACTATAATCACTTTATCTTTTGATAGATTGGATTGATTAGTTGTGTAGATCAGCATCAGTTTTTAGTATCTTGATCAGATCCTATTATTGATTGCATAGTCGAAACAATTACTTTGGTAGTTGTTGAATAGATTGATCTAAGAACCCGACAAAGGAGTTTATTGGGATAAATGGAAGAGCCTTTTGTCAAACTCATATCACGTTGTTTGAAAAGAGTTGTTACTGAACAGATTTGTTGTTCCTTTACTGTTTGGAATACGAACCAAAGGAATTGTTCCAAGTGTGTGACTTATTGCAAGTTGGAGGCGCATGGATACTGAGGGAACTAGGTGAACTATAGGTTTAGTTGCTTGGTCTCAACTATATGAAGTTGGTTTATATTTTGTATAGCGGCTTAATTCTGAGAGTATTCAATTATGGACAAGGTCCCGGGGTTTTTATGCATTTGCGGTTTCTTCGTTAACAAAATCTTGCTGTGTCTTTTACTTTTCTATTTCCGCAATTATAATTGTTTTTATTATAATTAGAAGTAAAATACACAAACGTTAATTCCTAATTACTTGATAGCAATCCTATAGTGTTTGGTTAAGTCCGAACCTATTATCAAGTAATCATACTCCGTTGTTGTATTGTCTCGATCTTGTATCCATAGACGATCACATGAAGTGTGAACCGATTCGTTGTATTGTCTCAACTCAGTCCATAGACAATCATTTTCGGAGAAAGGAATTATAGGTGGAAAGGTTTTAGATTTAGGTATATTTGGGTACCCTCGTCTTTTCAAAAGCGCTTTTCTCGCTCGAGAAAAACGTGTTGAGGCTGATTTAGCTGCTGCTCTTGATAAAATCATGATGTTGGAAGATGACTTGAAAAAGTTCAATACTAGTTCAAGAAAATTAACCACTATGCTAGGAGCAAGTAAAAATCATCGTGATACACGAGGATTGGGCTATAAGGGAATAAATGCTCCAAGTATTAGCAAAGAGGTAAAAATTTTCAAGGCTAGTGATTCTTCTCAACAAAAGGTTTCCACTGATGGCAGAAGTGAAATACCTTCACTAGCAGTTAAGGTTCAAAAGAGCAAAGTATATCAACCTCCAAAGTTAGCACACACGGATCGAGGTAAGAACATTCCTTATGTTTGCCACTATTGCGGAAATAAAGGTCATCTGGAAAGGAGATGTCGTTTCCGTATAAGGAATGAGAAACTTCATGATGTTCTTGTTTGGGCATCACAAGAAGTTGTGAAACCAAGATCATATGTTAAGACTAATACCCTTAACGTTACAGGTTGTAACTGTCCAACCTTTAGGAAAAGGAATCAGTGTTGTGATAAACCTATATTTTCCTATAAATGTCATATGAACCCTTTTCACAATTGTAATGTTTATCAAAAGGATAACTTCTTAAAGACGAAAACAAGATCCGATGCTCCCAATTGAAGAAATACTAACTTGCAAAAGAATAGTCAATCCAATTTTCTTCTGAGAATTCTAGAAGAGAGTAATGGGAAGAAGGTTCTAGTTGTTCCTAAACGTACTCAGAAGTGGATACCAAAGAAAGTCAATGATGTTTTGAGTGTGAAAAGGAATGATCTCCCAGAAAATTCCATGACTATGGAGAAGGCAGTATCCATGATGTTGGAACTTAAAAAGTTCTTTGGAAAAATGGATTTGGATGTGAAAGGTTCTAAAAGTGATCTCTTTCATGATTATCCAAAAGTCACTTGTGGTGAGAAAGACATTGTTCACCTTAACACAACTTGATTGTGTTGTAAGTGCATCCTCACCAAGGAATGCCCTGCTATGTATACGGTGAGGGAAGCACAAGAATTGGGGCACACATATTATGTTCGGTAAGGCTGTAGAATTCGATTGGATTCTTCTAAAAAGGTATGTCTATAAACTTGAGCAAGTTTTGTGTTTTTATTTATTTTCTTATAGTACTTATAATGATCCATGTACCTTGCTTATCGTTCACATCTACCTAACTTGATCTGTGTTTAAGGTTCTTAAATGTTTAGGTTTGAAAATAGTAGTTCGGGATGTTTAGACTTCATGGTACACATACCAAGTATGCATACCATCATTTAAAATAAAAATCCAGGTGTTTTAGTATGCATACCCATTTGCATACTGCTCCAGGTCACGAAAATTCGTTTGCAAACCCGTATGCATACTGGCCTGTAGATGTCGATTTTCGGTAAACTTATTTTGGCCGTAACTTCTTCGTCGGTACTCGGAATGACCTCATTCTTTTTGCATTCTCTTCCTCTTTGAATTCCTGAATTTTGAAGAGTTAAGATTGGTATTTGTCCCGACTCTTGTTTTTTAGTGTTTTGCTCCGTTCCGTCACTCTTGTTCCACTTCTCTTGGACTTGGGCACTTGGATTATTGGAGTAATTATCTTATAAGCTCATTAGTAGCTTTTACAAGAATTTTGTTGGTGAATCACAAAGAAGGAAGTTCAAGAATGGGCAGTAGTACGTATTGCTATGAGATTCTTGAATGTTCACAATCATCTTTTTTGAACTATGGTGCATGGTCGATAATGACTTTGTATGTTCTTCTTTGTTAATAAAATATTTTTATACGCCTTTGGTAGCTATTCTTGGTGTAAAACCGTGCGAAAAAGATTGATTCTACCTTCTAAGGGAAAAGATTATTTTTGCAATATTAATTTTATGGTTTTATATATTGCAACTTGTTATGGGATATGTGTGTTTGCGTCCGTGAACTATGACTGTCCCATATTTTTCAAAAGTTAAGTCTTTTATATGTCAGTATGCAAGTATTGATAAAAGATTGAATGAACTTTTGACAAACAAAAGTTAAGCCTATTATGTCATTATGCAAATATTGATGGAAGATAGGATGAACTTTTGTTTACGAAGATTAATGTCTATTATATGTCATTGTGCAAATAGTGATGAAAAATAGAATGAATCTTTGTTTATTCAGCAGTATTGATCTTCCCTGATCCATATTTTTATGTAAATACTGTGCGGCTCCGTAAGTTCTCTTATGTGAGCATTTCCAATTAAATTAATCATGGGTTCTCTTGTGGTTACTTTAATTGAGATTTTTGGATACAAATTCATATTCTTATGTGATTTGTTAATGTCCCAAGAAATCCATATTTTCTTATGAAAATAAGGTCGCTCTTGTTGTTCTTTCGTGAATGACATTTTATGGGGGAGAGTGCGGCTGTGGAATATTATAAGGTTTATCTTGTATCTTTATAAACTCCTTGATGAATGCATCGGCTATATGATTGCATCTAAAAAAAAGTTGATATGTGCTTTTCTTTTGGTCATGAAGTATCTCTATGGAAATTTCATTAGGATCCCACTAATTTTCGTACCTTTGCCAATTTTATTGACAAAAAAGGGGAGAATTAATGTATAGTTCACACTACAAATACATATGGTTTACAGATCATTATGTAAAGGGGAGTGGTTTTCATGTGAGATGAAGTATTGACTAAGGGGGAGTGATACATATCACCATAGTATTGTTGTCGAAGTTGTGATACAATTGAAATTTGATGTTGTGTAATAATACTATGACACTGTATAACAATGATTGAGAGCTATTGTTTTCTCATTGTTATGGCTACGAATCTTCAACCACGATGATGCTGAATTGAATACCTTTGGAATCATTGGAGTACTTGGAAGTGACGAAGATTTCGAGTAATGTTGAAGAAACAAGGAGATCAAGCATTTGGAAGAGAAGCTACAAATTTTATTTATTTTGTATTCCATATGTATTGATAGTTTTGTCACTAAAATTGACAAAGGGGGAGATTGTTAGAGCATTGCTCGGTCGAACTCGCAAGCGTTGTTATCTCAAGCTTGTTTGTCAAGTTTAATTGCCAAAACTATAAGTCTTGATTTCTAGTCTACTTATAGCTAAGTCTCGGATTAAGATAGTAAATGTAGTTGAGCCTTAGACTCCACAACATTCATCGAATGAAGACGAAGAACTACTCAAGGGAACTTGTGGAACTTCATCAACAAAGAGGTATGTGGAGACTTGAACTTATCTATAACTCAAAAGTCTATCTATTCTATCTAATATTTTGAGACAAAAGTCGTATTGCTATATAGACTTCAATTATACACATGTGCTATTTCGAGCCGAGTTTAACCCACTTATCTATGCCTCGAAATATGTGTTGGTAAGCTTTCGATTTGGCCAAGTTCATCTTTACTAGTGACGAAAGTCATGTTGATTATTTCAATAGCTTGAAAATCGCTTTGATGAAAATAGTTTGTGAATAACAACTATTATAACATCCTCTAAGAAAGTTTCAATGATTGAAATTAGAGTTTAGAACAAGTAACCATGTTTGGATATAAGCATAGTGTGTTCTCACATTTGTGTAAAAGTGCAAAACCGGGAACCTAAAGTATGCGTACCCGTACGTGTACCGGCGGTTGTTGGAAACTCGGGCAAGTATGCGTACCAGTACGCATACCGGCGGAAAGTTCATGTCCGTGAATTTCTGCTGGAGTTTGGAAGTGTGATTTAGTATGCGCACCCCTACACGTAACCAAACTCGGTCCCATCACTTTGGTATGCGTACCCGTTTGCATACTTAAGTAAGTTACTTTCTAAAATCGGTTTGTTCATGAACTAAAACATTTATATAATAAGGAATGCAATCTTTGCAAACCGTGGCTATAATTTTAATGAATTGATTCGAGACATAATGAACGCAACTACACCTTGAATCAGTGTGAGATTGATTAGGGTTCAATACAGTCCAGACTGAAGTTAGTTTGTAGTAGGCTAGTGTCTGTAGCGGCTTTATACAGTGTGGTGTTCAAATCTGGACTAGGTCCCGGGGTTTTTCTGCATTTGTGGTTTCCTCGTTAACAAAACTTCTGGTTATGTGTTATTTCTTTTCCGTATTATATTTTGTTATATAATTGAAATATCACAGGTTGTGCGTTGAATCGATCAATTGGTAAATCCAACCTTTGGTTGTTGATTGAAATTGATTGATCCTTGAACATTGGTCTTTGGTACCGTTTAAGTTATTTCTCTTGTATTCAATCAGGCACGGAAATTCCTATTTGTTTGAGTGTGGATTGAATCGAGAAATTGAGATATAACTCTTTGATATACTTTTGTTAAGATTGAGTCTGACTGTCTAGTTGATTCTCTTAAAAGTATATTGGAGTTAGTCCATACAGATTGCTAAGAGAAATATTGGGTGTGGTTGTTGTACCCCCGCTTTTTCAATTATAACCTGTCAGTGACCTTCTTCTATCAAGATCACTTGCATAATCAGAATCCATATAAAGCACAACATTTGTTTAATCACCATAGTGTTTATCAAACACCAAATCAACATTTGTATTTCCTCTTAGATACCTCAAAATCCACTTTACAGCTTGCCAATGAGCCTTCCCGGACTTCCCAAGTATCTATTTACCACACTCACACCTTGTGCGATATCCGGCCTTGTAGAAACTATAGCATTCATGATGCTACCAACTACACTTGCGTATGAAACCCGAGACATGTAATCTGCCTTATCTGTAGTTTGAGGTGATAGTCTACCATAGAGTTTAAAATGAGCTTCCAAAGGAGTACTTACTGTTTTTGCATCTTTCATACCAAACCGCTCAAACAACTTTTCAATGCAAGTTTTATGAGACAAATATAATTTGCATTCAGCTCGGTTTCTTTGAATCTCCATGCCTAATATATATCTTCTTTGCTGCACCCAAGTTTTTCATATCAAACTCACTACTCAAATGCACCTTCAACTTTTGTATTTCTTACATGTCTTTGCAGGAAATCAACATATCATCAACATACAAGAGTAGATACACAAATGAACCATCTTGGAGTTTCTTGTGATATACACAACTATCATACTTACTCCTATCATATCTATTTGCCAACATGAATGTATTAAAACGTTTATACCATTGCCTTGGAGATTGCTTTAGACCATACAAAGATTTCTTAAACAAACATATGATCTTCTTTGCCAGGAACTTTAAAACCTTTTAGTTGTTGCATATAAATACGCTCTTCCAAATCACCATGGAGGAAAGCTGTTTTAACATCTAGTTATCCCAATTCTAGATCATTCAAAGAAACTATAGCAAGCAATATTCTAATAGAACTACAACATGAGAAAATACCTCATTGTAGTCAATGCATTCTCTTTGTGTAAACCCCTTATCCACAAGCATTGTCTTGATTCTTGTTCCTTCACCGTCTGAAGTACCTTCTTTCTTACTGAAGACCCACTTGTTTCCCATAATCTTCTGTCCCTTAGGTCCTTCAACTATCTCCCAAGTGTCATTCTTGTAAAGAGACTCAACTTCTTCAATCATAAAAGCTCTCATTCTGATATTTCTTCTCCACTTATTGCTTCTTCATAAGTGCACGGCTCACTTCTATATATGCTCTCACCCACTGCAAGTGCATACGCCACTAAATCAACATGGTCATATCTCTGAGATGGTCTAACTTGCCTCCTCACTCTGTCTCTTACAAGATTGTACTGATGATCTTGTGCTCCTTCTTTCTGGGAAGGCTCTTGCAAAACTTATTGATCATCCTCAATAGGAACAACAGTCTCATTGTTTCCTTGAACTTCTATCTCAAGTTCAAGTTGGTCACCAATCTCCACCTTATCACTAACACTCTCTTCAGCTATTCCATCTAGATCTTCATTCTTTTGCTTCAATATCGGTTGCTCATCAAAATTCACATCTCTACTGATAAGAAACTTGTTTTATCTTTCTTCAAGACTTCCTAACCTGTATCCTTTCAAAACCTTTGCATGCCAAAGAAATATACACTTCTTTGCTCTAGGCTCTATCTTCCCCTCATTCGTATGAGCATAGGCTGGACATCCAAATATCTTCAAGCCTTCATACTTAGCATGTGAACCTCCAAACTTCATTTGGAGTCTTACACTCAATGGCAGTCGATGGAGATTTGTTCACCAAATAAGCTGATGTGTTTGTACAATAGGCATTGCTCTTAATTTAGAATCAAATAATGTTGGTGTTGTATTAATGGGTGACGGTTTAATGAT